>PVKE010034545.1:0-17336 GCA_004027555.1 Craseonycteris thonglongyai
TCTCTGTCAAAAACAATTAAAAAAAAGTTTTTTTTTAATTATTAGCCCCAAAATAGCTATGAACGTTTGGAGTTTGACCTAATAGGCTCAGTGACTATTTACTAATTATGAAGTTATAATAAAGGGTTATACTGGATATCCTAGAGTTTAGTTATCATTATTCATTTTGATGAATTAAATATATATCTGATGCCTTTTTTTCTGAGTAGTTTTTATGTTGCATTTTGGTGGACTGTTCACAAAATGACAGATTATCTCAGTTTAATGGAGAATAGTCTAAAATCTGTTCAGAGATGATGCAAATTGTATTCACCTGTACAATGTTTCTGTAATGCCTATTTAATGATACTGAAGTTTTACTTTTGCCTGTTGTTTCTAGCCCTCTGTTTTCTGTCTTTGGGTTAAACCCCAAGGATCCAGAGGCTTTCTTCGATGTCTAATTCTTTGTGCCTTGAGCTCCTTCATGTTTGGGTGGCATGTCCATGAGAAAGCCATACTCCTAGCAATTCTCCCAATGAGGTAAGCAGAGAGCTCAATCAGTATTCCTGCCGTATTTCACAATGATCCTATTGTTTTCTATTTGACCTGTCCCTTCTTGACATGTTCAGTGGGATAAGAAAAGACAAGAATGTGCAGGGACATTATACTAGGACAGGATAGGTTGCTTAACTTGGGGTCCTTGTACTGATAAAGGTTCTAAGGTATGCAAATTGTGCATATTGTTCCTGAATTTTTTGGTAAGGAGTGCTCTAGTGATTTAAGAACTGTGATATCAGTCTGTTAGGCCTGCATATTGAGTGGCAGCATAGTATGAAAAAAGCATGGGCTTTGGTATCATCACAGCTATGAAAGTAAGGTCCTACATTTCCTTGTTAAATTTTGTCAGTTAAGGTAAAGATTGAGTTCATTATGGAATAATACCTAACACAGGTACAGCATTCAGATTTTTTAGAACTGCTATTTTGTGGATATTCTTTTTAGGCTCATAACAACCTTTAGAATAATTAGGATAAATGAATATCATCCTGTGTCTTAACATCTGTAGAAACTGGGCTCAAAGTCACATAGCTAGCAGGTAACAGAGTTAGGAATTAAACCTGAATCTTACGTAGCAGAGTTAGGAATTAAACCTGAATCTTATGATACTGAATCTTACAATCTTCTCACTGTGCCATGTTAAAAAAGCATTTTAAATGCAGTAGCATGCATTTTATATATAATTGAAACCCAGTAGATAGATGGGTAGTAGATTAAACTTTTGTCTTGAGATTTTTCTTAAATCCTGAAAGAAGTCATTTAAGCTCAGAAAGAACATTAAGCAAATTTGTCAGATCAGTGCAAGGGGGACCTCCAAAATCTGGAATTTATTTATAAAAAAATTGTGTGTTTATTCTCTATATGTTTAAACTTTAGTCACCTTCAAAGTACTTTCCATCTGATGCAATACACCTATCGAGATGCTCTTTCCATTGCTCAAAACAGTTTTTGAACTCTTTGATTTTGATCCCTGTTAGTGCTTCTGCCCTTTTTTTGTTTCACTTCTTCCCCATCAGCAAAATGTTTCCTTTTGAGGACTTTTTTATCTGGGGCAACAAAAAAGGTTACTTCAGGTGAGTAGGGAGGGTGGGACGGGAGGTTATGCCATTTTTAGTCAAAACCTGCTGAATACTCACCACAGTGTGTGGGCAGGTACATTGTTGTTCGTGTAAATCACCCATCATGAAATGAGCAAATGTGTTGAAGAGTCTCCAAAAATATTCACTGAACGCAGCCTCTCACAATGCCTGCAGCTGGAACACTGGTGCAGATGGTTCCTAGAATACTCACTTAGTGGGGAAGCCTATACTATAAGGGACCTATGCTCCAGAAGATAATTCCAGTTTTGGGGGGACAGTCCATCTGCCCTTGCATATACGGCTTATCTGAGTTCATTTAGCAACTTGGAGTTTCCAGATCCAAAAATGAAGCAAAACTTCTTATATCTTTAGCTAGAATTTTTGCTGAGTACCAGCAGGTGCAGGGCATTGCCTAAGAGCTGTAGGGTTGGAAATTAAACTCCAACTCCTGTTTCCCTGGCTTCCACCACTAGGCAGCTCCCTGTACCACAGTATCTCTTTCTTTGGAGAAGATAATTACTCAGGGTAACAAGATTCTTTTTTGAATATGCTGCAATTCCATGTGGTATACTCTTCTATCAGTTGCTTAAAGTTTCCCACTAAAAAATTAATATTCTCAATTGAATTGGATTTGTTGCAAAGATTAGTGTTATATTCTGCTTAAGCCAGTTCTAGAAATAATAATAGATGCAATTTATCCCAGCTAATTGCAAGTATGAGTTTCATTATTTTGTTTTAAGGAATTATTATAAGAATTTTTCTTTTTAGCCTTCTGTCTGTGGGAAGAGCAGGAGATGCTTCGATTTTTCTGATTCTGAGCACAACAGGACATTATTCCCTCTTCCCTCTGCTCTTCACTGCACCAGGTAAACAGCTTCTTAGAGAGCTATATTTTACTGCTGTGCCCTTTTCATCAAGGCCAATATTATCTGATTTAAATGGCCTTAAAATCTCCTGGAAGGAAAAGTTTATCCATTCTCTTAAGTAAAACCTTCCATTTGTCCCTAACTCGCAGTATCTTTAGATTTCACAAAAATGCACAATTAAGCTCAAAAATCATTACTAGCACTATACAGCTGTGTCAGTGTGTTTATATTGCCTTACGTATCATAAGCCTTTCTATTTTCAACTAAATTATCATCTGCATTTTTTTCTTCTTTTAACAGAGCTTCCCATTAAAATCTTACTCATGCTATTATTTACCATCTATAGTATTTCCTCACTGAAGACTCTATTCAGGTAATCGAAAAAAGTACATTTAAAATTATATTTACCCTTGTGAAATGTTTACCCCTAAATGCTCAATAAATCTATTAAAATTTATTTTTAAGTTTTAACAGTAATAAAACAACATTACAAAAAATAGAGAAATTGCCCATAATCCCATCACTCTGACATGACAACATAGATCATGTTTTTAGTTTGGGGGGAATATTTGAGGAGGGACTGCCTAGCTTAAATTGAAAACTTATGTGAGTTTAAAAAATGTAATGTAAAATGTGCATATGAGTAACACGACATAAATACAGGTGCATAAAACTATGTAAAAATTTTTACATGCCTTAGAATTATGGGTAGAATGTTTTCTAGACATTAATGTTATCTGTATAATTTTTAAAAGCTTGCTTATGGCTCATATCTGATTGTGTTCATAAAATTTAACATATTTAATTATATTAAAACTCAATTATAACCATATGACCCAGCAATTTCACTCTTAAGTATATACCCAAAAGAATTGAAAATAGGTATTCAAACAGATACTTGTACACCAGTCAGTGTTCATTATAGCTTTAATCACAATATCCAAAGGTAGAAACAACCCAATTGTCCATCAACAAATGAATGGATAAACAAAATGGTATATCTATACAATGGGATATTATTCAGCCAGAAAGAGGAATGAAGTTCTGATATGTGCTACAACATGGATAAGCCTTGAAAACTTAGGTTAAGTGAAATAAGCCAGGCACAAAGGACCAATATTGTATGATTCCCCTTATATGAAATATCTACAGAAGGCAAATTCATAGAGACAGAAAGTAGATTAGACATTATGGGGACAGGAGTGAGGAAGAATAAGGAGTCATTTATTGCTTAATGTTTCCAGAAATGCTGCTTGGGGTGATGAAAATGTTTTGAAAGTGGAGTGTGGTAATGGTTGCAACATTGTCAATATACTCAATGCTACTGAATTGTGTACTTGAAATCATTGAAATAAAATAGCAAATTTTATGTTATTTTATCAAAACAAAAAATTATATATTATTTGCCGTATTCTTAGTCCAGTATCACAGCATCTAGCACTCTTTCCTCTTACAAATACATAGCTAATTCTCTCAGCAGTCCTCAGCTAAGTTACAGCATAAGTATGTGACAATTGGGTAAATTTGGATGTTAAGACAATGTAATGGTATATGTCATTATCATTTTTTTCTAAATGTGAAATTTAGTGCCCTCGTGACTATTAGTACAGCTCACATTAAGACATGCAGATGGGAAACTAGCTGAGAAATGTTTGCAACCAGAATGACTCATCTAAAATCGAACTTTTCTCTTCCCTTTTTTCTTCAGAAAAGAAAAACCTCTTTTTAATTGGATGGAAACTTTCTACCTCCTTGGCCTGGGGCCCCTGGAAGTCTTCTGTGAATTTGTATTCCCTTTCACCTCCTGGAAGCTGAAATATTCCTTTATCCCTTTGCTACTGACCTCAGTATATTGTGCAGTGGGCATCACATATGCTTGGTTCAAACTGTATGTTTCAGTATTGACTGACCCTCCTGCCGGCAAGACAAAGAAGCAATGAATAAAGGAACTGCTTGGATGTATTCCAAGCAATTATTTCATGGGAAATTAATCAGAACTTGAAGTTGCTGGTGGCATGAGCCATTCTTTTCATTTCGTTAGATGGGTTTGAGGACCATTCTTTCAAACTTGGCCTTGCCAAGCCTAGCAACCTGATTGTCACCATGGTGAGAAGCCACTTGTCCTCCATAAGCAGTGAAACACATCTGCAACAAATCTCTCCTGCCCCTGCTAAAGCTGTCAGATCATTCAGACTGCTATCCTTGCTCCAGGCAAGCAGGGAGTCTGATCAACAGCATGATTATTTGTAGCCTATGATAATCATTGTCAGGCTATAAAGCACAATTAAAATCATGGGCTAAGGGAAGTATAGGTAAAATACCATTTTGTATTTCTGCACAAAAAAATTTTGGATGATTACCAGCCCTTACATTTTCCTGTTGGCATGCACACAAGCCAGTGGTGTACTGTCCCTGTTCTGTACACCTTGTTCCAGGAGATTTTTTTTTTTCATTGAAATTATGTAATGACCATGCTCACAAAGCAAGGGGGAATATTTAATGAATGGCCTGTCAGCAGAGATTATAAATCACATCTACTCTTACATTTAGTTAAGGACATCTTGTACAGTTTATTCTAACAGCAAGCACTGCAATTTTGATAAGGCTGCCATTTCTCAGACTTTCCTCACATGAACAAACTTAAGTGTTTTTAGCAGCCTAGTCTTGTCCTCTCCCTTCCTGATTTAGAGTACTTCATATACACTTTTTACCTAGGACCCCAGTTTGCCTGATAATTGCTGCACATTCAAATTCAGCCAACATTTATCTAGCTGACACTAGGAACTCACGTTTTACCCATTGTCCCCTATTAGATCAGAGAGAGTCCAAGGTCATTGGCGTCATAGGATGTTAATCCAACTATCCCATCTCTTAAATCAAGCTTGTTCAACCTTCAGCCCAACACAAACTCTCAAGCTTTTCCAAAACATGATGAGATTTCTTTGCGATCCTTGTAGCTCATCAGCTGTGCCCATTGTCAGTACACTCCACATGCAGCCCAAGACAACCCCTCTTCCAGTGCAGCCCAGGGAAGCCGGAAGCTAGACGCCTCTGTCTTAAAGTCACTCTATTTTCTCAGATTTCTTTTGAGTCTAATGCAGAGATAAAGATGGGGATCTTGCCAAAGGGGAAGGGAAACACAACCCCTCAGGTAGGCTGACCAGATGTACCATTTTAAATGGGACAGAAAACAGTGGTGCTGTCCAATTGTAAACTACATGTGGACAGCCTACTGACACTGAATTTAGTCCAGTGAGACTAGGCTAACCACATGTACCATTTGAAATGGGACAGCACCATTGTTTTCTGTCCCATTTAAGATGGCATATCTGATCAGCTTACCCTCAGCCTGTTTTTCTCCCTACAGTGCCCCTTGCACCATGTTCTGTCTTAATTTAAAATCTATGCCATGCTATTTTGTAGCTCTCTGCTGATTTTTCTACATTGTAATAATTGTTCATACTTCAAAATTCAACTTAACTGTTATATATCTATGAAAGTAAAGGCAGTACCATGTAGTGATTAAGAATAGGGGCCCTGGAGTCAAATAGCCTGATTTTAAATTCTGCCTCCATGGTATTTTTTAAATCTGTAGCCAAGGTATTTAAGCATGATGGCCTCAATGTCCTCATTCTAAAATGAGCACAAAGTTTAGAACCCTGCCTGACACACATTAAGTGTTCAATAAATGCTATTTGATGTTTTTCTGAATCTTCCTCTTCCTCTGCCTTTCCCATTCCTTCAGAATTGAGTACCCACAACATATGCGCCCATGCCAGGGGTTTACTTCTACCATTAATGGTGTAATACTTGATAGTTTGTTTTCCCCAGGATGCTAACAGTTTGAGAGGAGAGACCATGCTTGTTTTAATGGCCCCCGTTTTGGGCACAGTTAGATGAAGCATACCACTCAGGCCTAGTTAAAATCTAAATGTTTACTAGTACCAGCATTAACACAAGGGGCCCAGTATAGCTCTTCACATCTTTTTTTTTTTTTTTAATTTTTATTTTTTCCTTTTGGATTGTTTTTTTTAAGGTTTTGAGGGTAATTTTAAAGTTTTTTATTTACTTATTTTATTAATTTTTTGACAGAGACAGGGAGAGATACAGAGACAGAGAGAGGACTGAACTGGGGGAGCTCCCAGTTCAGCATATGGTTCTGCACGGGCCAGGGCCGGGACCCGATCCCAGGTCCCCGGCGCTGCAAAGTGAGCGCTTAACCCACTGAGCCATCCCGGCTTCCCCAGCTCTTCACATCTTTGCCAATTGGAGTACAAGCTGAAAAAGAAAATTAGAAGATGAATTTGGATATATCAACAAGGCCAATTTTAATTATGCTTTGTAGGTTGTTACTGTGGAATTGATGGGATGTCAGAACTGGAATAGCTTATCTGGTGCAGAGATTTCCAGAATGTTCTACAGAGCCCTGAAGATTCTCAAGAGTTGCCTTAGAGGCTCTGGGCCCTGTTCCATCTTCCACCAAAGCAAATACACTTTGGTCTATTTCTTATATTAGGCTTCCTGTAAATTTTTGTTTAAAGCAGTTCAGCTCCTCATATTACCAGGAGTGAAATGGCTCAGAGACAGGAATAGCCTGAATGCCAGCACAGACTAGAATACAGACCACAGTCCAGGATGCTCAAGCACTATTAAATACACGAGTTTTGTATTCATATATTTAAACTGCACAGAGGTGTGGGTGGTTTTCAACAAATTCCTAGGTTTTAGCAAATACTAAGTGTTTCAAAAATCTAGAATTAAGCAAAGTCAAGAATAATCTGGAGGATGTGAGGGTGGGGGGTGGGGTGGGGGAATGCCGGGATAAATCAGCAGTTGAGTGCTTGCCTCTCAATTACAAGAACATGTTTGGTTCCCTCCCCAACCCATACAAACCCCATATGCTGAACTGTGGTACAACTGGTAACCTCCAAGACTGCTCAGTAGCAAAGGTTCTCACTGCCCATGTGGGAGGCCCCCAGCAAACTGCCCCACATGGCCCCACATCCACCTGTGTGGGATGAAACAGTGTCACAACTACTGATGTACAACTATGGAGACTGCTCTGGGCCCTTCCCCCTTCTCTCTCTCACCTCTCAAACACTAAAATCGTTAAAAAAAAAATTAAGCTAAGGTTACTACCAAAATTTAAACAAAAAAGATATAAACTTGGTTTTTTGGTTTGTTTTTTTAAAGATTTATTTGTTGTTTTTGACAGAGAGAGAGAGAGATACAGTCAGAGACAGAGAGAAGGGGGAGGGCCCAGAACAGTCTCCATAGTTGCACATCATTGGTTTTTCCACATAGTTTCATTCCACAGGTGGGCAGGGCTGCACAGGGCAGGAACTGGGCTGGAGTCTCACCCTGGTGAGAACTGAACTGGGGGCACTTCCCAGTTCAGCATATGGGTCCACACAAGCCGGGGCCAGGATTCAATCCTCAGTCCCCTGGGCTACAAAGTGAGCGCTTAACCCACTGAGCCATCCCGGCTTCCCCTAAACTCGGTTTTTTAACCTGCTGTTTAATTTATATACAGTGTACCAAAATCTCACAAGATAAAAGTGGGAGGGACTTGGTATTCTTGGTTGCTATCTTTCCCTAGAGAAAGAGTCAGATGGGGGAGGGAACTGCTCCAAGATGTGCTATCTTTTCAGCACAGCACTGGTAGTTTTCCTTGTTCATGACTTCCACCTGGAAACTAAGCTGTGAAGGAGCACTTGAGTATCAGAATTGCCCCCTCTGAATAGTCCACACAGCTTCAGTTAGAGTTAGTGGGAGGAAAAAACAAAACAAAAAGGACCTTTGAAAAAGATGTACCCTTAAGTACTTAGACGAAATTACATTTTCACCATGATTGTGGTAAAATAAATTTAAAAAAAAATCTTTTGATTCACCTATTCCCTTTTTTGTGCTCCAGAGAAAAGTGTTGCTATGATAATGGCAGCTGAGACTAGAACAAATTTCATACACCTCAAAGACTTGAATCAATATAGCCATTAATTTCTCAGAATTAAGTCCCATAAGGTCAATAAATGTACTTTAAAAAAAAACTCTCAGGAGTCAGAATTAAAAACAACATATCTGTATGTGTAAAACACCTATGAAAAGGACAGGACCCATAGTATACCTAGGTCAGAATCATGGAATCCTAGCAAGGCTTTCAGAAGAGCCCTCAGGGCTGGTACAGTTATTACTCAGTGTGAAGATACCACCTCATAATGCAGCACACATACCCCAATATGTGCAGCTTTTTCTTAGAGTGTTTAATGCTGAATTAATATTTTACTTTCTCTGATTTTTACCAGTTGGTCTCTGGAACAATATATAACGAGGTTGTGCTCCCATTTATATGACAGTCCTTCAAGCGATACCCAAAGGGGAAACATCATATTGTGTCTCCTTTTGTTGAGTGCTTACTATGTGCCAAGTACTATGTTAGGCATTACCTCTTTTAATCCTACCTAAAACTTTAAAAATCAAATTCCTTCACTTATTGCTTCAAAATAATTCACTGACTTTCTATTGAGTGTTAGGCACTGTGCTAGGTGCCAGAGATCAAAGCATGAAAGACAGTCCCACCATCAAGGGATTTATGTTCTAGTGGCTAGAGGGTTGTAAGAGCCAGGAAAAATGGTACAGGTTGAATTCGGAGAAGTAGGCAGGGCCCAGGTTATGCAGGAATTACATTTTAAGTCCAATAGGAACAAAAGAGTTTACAATTTTCTGATTTTCATTTTCATGTACGTAGAGCAAAATTCAAAAGGTCCCAGCCACCCAGTTCCCCTACCAAGAGGCAACCGTTGCTATCAATATCTTGTGTATGATGCCAGAGATACTCTATGCATAGATAAGTATATACATACAAATGACACACAGTTTTCTGACTTTTTTCTTAGTATATTTTGGGGGTCATTCTATCCCATCTGTATTAGTTATCTATTGCTCTGTAACAAACTCAATGACTGAAAACTACAGTTATTACCTCACAAATTCTGTAGGTCCAGACATGGCTTACCTCAGTCTTTGGCTTCAGGGTCTCTCACAGGCTGCAATCAATGTGTCACCTGCAGCTCTGCTTCAAGGTTCAACTAGGGAAGGATCTGTTTCCACATTCACATGATTGTTGGCAGAATTTTTGTTTTTTAAGATTTATTTTATTGGTTTTGACAGAGACAGAGAGACAGAGAGTGACAGAGAGAAGGGGGAGGGCCCAGAGCAGTCTCCGAGCAGGGCAGGAACTGGGCTGGGGTCCTCCTGCATGGGAGGCATGCCTCCTCGAGCCAGGGGCCAAACAGGGTGGGGGGGTGAGAACTGAACTGGGGGCCTCCTGCGTGGGAAGCACACCCCAGTTCAGCATATGGGTCCACACAGCCCAGGGCCAGGATTCAATCCTTGGTCTCTGGGGCTGCAAAGCGAGTGCTTAAACCGCTGAGCCATCCCGGCTTCCCCTGTTGGCAGAATTTGATTATTTATGGGTTGCAGGACCAAAGACCTGTTTCTTGCTGACTGTTGGAGGCAGGTCACCCCAAATTCTTTGCCATGTGGGCCTCTCCATGGATTAACAACAGCAACTGGCTTCATCGAAGTCAGCAAGGGAGAGAGTCAACAAGCAAGACAAATTTATTAGGTAATGTAATCAAGGAAGTCACATCCTGTCACCTTTGCCACAGTTTGCATATTAAAAGGAAGTCACATGTCCCACTGAAGTGATAGGGATTATACTAAGCATGAGTACCGGTAGGCAGAGATAATTGAGGACCATCTTGGAGTCTGTCCATTATAGCAGGGGTCCCCAAACCCCGGGCCACAAACCGGTACTGGTTTGTGGTCTGTTAGGAACCAGTCCGCACAGCCAGAGGTGAGCAGTGAGTGAGCAAAACTCCATCTGTACTTATAGCTGCTCCCCATCACTTACATCACCACCTGAGTTCTGCCTCCTGTCAGATCAGCTGTGTCATTAGGTTCTCATAGGAGTGCAAATCCTATTGTGAACCGCACATGCGAGGGATCTAGATTGCATGCTCCTTATGAGATTCTAATGCCTGATGATCTGAGGTGGAGATGCTAGTGCTGGGGAGTGACTGCAAATACTGCTTAACATTAGCAAAGGGGTTTGACTGTACAGAGACCATAATAAATTACTTGCAGACTCATCAAAACCCTATCAGTGAGTGGCAAGTGACAAGCTGAATCTGGTGACAGGCTTTCAGAATCCAATACTTTTAGCCCTCCCATATTTTATTTACCACTTTGGTCTGCATCTCTTTTCCACACTGCCCACTAATCTCACTGTTTTGGTAAACCCATAAGCTAACCGTAGCCAAGTGAGTAAAACACAAACATCACTGGAGAGCTTCTTTGGAAAGGCGGAAGGACCCAATGATGAGACAGCAGAAAACTCTAAGACTGCCAATGAAAAGAAAGCTGCATTTAAAAGAAAATACTAAGAATCCTATTTAAATTACAGGTTTATTGCAACAGGAGATTCACATTCTTCAAGTTTGCTTTGTATAATATGTGGCCACCGGCTATGCAGCAAAACCATGAAACCTTCAATATTGCCTCACCATATGGAAACCAAGCACACTACATTAAATGACAAACCTTTGGGGGAAGCCGGGATGGCTCAGTGGGTTGAGCGCTTACTTTGCAGCCCCAGGGACAGAGGATCGAGTCCTGGCCCCAGCCTGTGTGGACTCATATGCTGAACCAGGGAGTGTCCCCCAGTTTGGTTCTCACTGGGGTGAGACCCCGGCCCAGTTCCTGCCCTGTGCAGCCCCACGCCCACCTGTAGAATGAAACTATGTGGAAAAATCAGTAATGTGCAACTATGCAGACTGTTCTGGGCC
Source organism: Craseonycteris thonglongyai (assembly GCA_004027555.1). NCBI lineage: Eukaryota > Metazoa > Chordata > Mammalia > Chiroptera > Craseonycteridae > Craseonycteris > Craseonycteris thonglongyai. The sequence goes on from PVKE010034545.1 coordinate 11,329, forward strand.
CTCCCCCTTCTCTCTATCTCAGTCTCTGTATCTCTCTCTGTCTGTCAAAAACAATAAAAATAAATCTTAAAAAAAAAAAAAAAAGGACAAGCCTTTGGAGTTTGTCAAAAGAAATGTGAACGTGAGGAACATGAGCAATTACTGAAGGCCACCACTTTACCAAATGTGTCTGCACTGAGAGCATCATTCTTAGCAGCTAAACACGTTGCTAAAGCTAAGAAGCCCTTTACTATTGGTGAGGAGTTGATCCTGCCTGCTGCTAAGGACATTTGTCATGAACTTTTAGGAGAGGCTGCAGTTCAAAAAGTGGCACATGTTTCTCTTTCAGCCAGTACATAACTAGACGAACTGATGAAATAGCAGAGGGTATTGAGGCACAACTGTTAGAGGATTAATGAGTCACTGTGGTACACAATTCAGGTTGACAAGCCTACTGATGTTGACAAGGCAACGATGCTTGTCTTTGTGTGATATATTTTTCATGAGGATGTGCATGAGGATATGTTATATGCACTTTTGTTGCCAACCAACACCACAGCTGCAGAACTATTCAAGCGTTTGAATGATTACATATCAGGAAAACGGAACCAGTCATTTTGTGTTGGGATATGCACAGATGGAGCGGCTGCCATGACTGGACTGGTTTCACTACTCGGGTCAAAGAGGTCGCGTCTGAATGTGAGTCTACACCAGCATAGAGAAATGCTGACTAGCTGAAAAATGAACTTAACAGCGTTTTACAGGATGTGATTAAAATTATCCACCACATTAAAGTACATGCCCTTGACTCATATCTGTTTGTGCAGCTCTTTAAGGAGATGGATGAGCTCACATGTCTTCTCTTATACACAGAAGTGAGATGGCTTCTAAAGGCAGATATGGGCCAGAGGTTTTGCGTTATGAGAGCAGCTCCAGAGATTTATTTTAGAAAAAGAATCACCACTGGCAGCACATTTCAGTGACACAGAATGGGTCGCAAAACTTGCTTACTTGTGTGACATATTCAACCTGCTCAGCAAACTCAGTCTGTCACTTCAGGGGAGAACCACAACTGTGTTCAAGATGAAGTGGCTGCTTTCATAGTCAAACTGGAATTATGGGAATGGTGAGTGAAAATTGAGATTTTTGACATGTTTCAAACATTAGCAGAGATTTTGAAAGAGGCTGAGCCAGGGCCTTTTTTCTCCAGCTGGTGCATGATCACCTATCTCAGCTTTCAAAAGACTTTGAGCATTACTTCCCAACCACAAAAGGCCCCTGAACTGGGAAGGAATGGGTCCACAACCCATTTGTAAATAAGCCCTGTGTATCAGCTTTGTCCGTGCTAGAAGAGGATCAACTGCTTGAGATAGCAAATGATGTATGTTTGTGACAACTTCAAATCTCTATGTGTTCCGGGTTAAAGTCAAGGCGGAATATCCTGAGATTGCCACAAAAGCACTGAAAAGCCTGCTTCCATTTGGAATATCTTATCTTTGTGAAGCAGGGTTTTATGCAGAGACAGCAACCAAAACGAGATTACAGAGTAGACTGGACATAAGCAACACATGTTGGGTGTCACTGTCTCCCATCACCCCCAGATGGGACTGTCTAGTTGCAGGAAAACAAGCTCTGGGTTTCCAGATCCTGTATAATTATTTCATTATATATTACAATGTAATAATAATAGAAATAAAGTGCACAGTAAGTGTAATGTGCTTGAATCATCCCGAACCCCACCGCCCCCTTCCCAAAATCCCTGGTCTGTGGAAAAATTATAATCCACAAAATCAGTTCCTGGTGCCAAAATGTTGGGCACTGCTGCATTATAATACCTTTGTACCATAACTTACTAAACAAGTTTACTCTTAAGCTTCTTCCAGTATGTTTGCCAGTATAAATAATGCAGTGAATGACAAAATTTCATTCTGCACATGTGCCAGGATTGCACATGTTGCAATATTAAATTTCTAGAAGTAGAATTTCCAGATTAAAGGCCATGTGGGAGAAGCCAGGATGACTCAGCAGGTTAAGCACTTGCTTTGCAGCCCTGGGGACTGAGGATCGAATCCCAGCCCTGGCCCGTGTGGACCCCTATGCTGAACTGGGGTGTGCTTCCCATGCAGGAGGCCCCCAGTTTGGTTCTCTTCCCCCGGTTTGGCCCCTGGCTTGAGGGAGTTTGCCTTCCATGCAGGAGGCCCCCAGCCCAGTTCCCACCCTGCACGCCCCCCATCCCCCACCTATATGGAACAAAACCATGTCGAAAACTGATGACTATACAGCTATGGAGACTGGTCTGGGCCCTCCCCCTTCTCTCTGTCTCCTCTCTCTGTCTCTGTCAAAAAAAAATACAATAAATCTTTTTTTTTAAAAAAGGCTACGTGTATTTATAATTTTGGTAAATTGCTGCCAAATTGCTCATGTTCCATAGGCAGTGTATAATGAATGTTCCATAGACAATGCATGATGCCTGTTACCCCCACAAACCTGCCAGCTTAATGTGTCATCAGTCCTTTAGATCTTTGCCAATGATATCTCAGACTAAATTTCACTTGTATTTCTCTTACGAGTGAGATTAGAGTGTTTTATATGTTTTAAGAGCCATTTATAGTTTTTCTCCTGAAAACTGTTTATGTTCTTTGCCACTTTTTCTATTAGATGTCTTATCTTTTCTTATTTACTTGGAGGTTGGTACATACTCACTCCAGTTACACTGTGGAGAATTACCTAGGTGCAAGATTATGGAGTTTATAAAGAATGGTAACAGTGTAATGGAAAAATGGATGGCTTTGGAGTTAGAACTGACAGGAGTTGGAAATGGATCAGATATAGGGCTTGAAGGTAAGCAAAGAACCATAGATAACCCCAATATTTCAGCTTTTGCATCTGGTTGGATGGTGACACCATTTACTGAGGTACAGAAATGCAGGAGAAGCAAATAGAGAATGGAAAGGTGGTATCAAGAGCTTTGTTGGAAATTGTAACATTCTTTTTTTTTTTTAAGATTTTTTTTTTTATTGTTTTGGCACAGAGAGAGAGACAGAGAGAACAGGGAGCAGTCTCCATAGTAGCACGTCATTAGTTTTCAATATAGTTTCATTCCACAGGTGGACATGGGGTGGCACAGGGCAAGAACCTGGCCAGGGCCTCCTGCCCGGGGTGGAAGCTGAGCTGGGGGCCTCCCACATGGGAAGCTCACCCCAGCAAGAACTGAAATGGGGGAACACCCCAACTCAGCATATGGATCTGCATGGGCCAGGGCCAGGATTTGATCCTTGGACCCTGGGGCTGCCAGACAAGCACTCAACCCCCCGAGCTATCTCAGCATCCCCTATACCATTCTTAAAAGAAAGTTTAAGGGAAGCTGGGATGGCTCAGTGGGTTAAATGCTCACTTTGGAGCCCTGGGGACCAAGAAACAAATCCTAGCCCCGGCCCGTGTGGACCCATATGCTGAACTGCGGTGCACTTCCTATGCGGGAGGCCCCCAGCCCAGTTCCCACCCTGTGCAGCCCCTGCCCACCTGTGTGGAGCAAAACCATGTTGAAAACTGATGACGCACAGCCATGGAGACTGCTCTGGGCCCTCCCCCTTCTCTCTGTCTCTCTCTATCTGTCAAAAACAATAAAATAAATCTTAAAAAAAAAAAAGAAAGAAAGTTTAGGACCTTGCATTGGAAAGATTATTTTAAACACACAAAAGAAAAGAGTAAATTGATCAATTTTACTACATTAGAACTTTAACTCCTATGTAATAAAAGACCTTATGAACAAAGCTAAAAAACATACAACAGACTGGAGGAGTGTTTTGCAACATATATAACAGACAATGAATTTATATTACCTTACATAAAATATTCCTACAAATCATTAAGAAAAAGACAACCCAAAAGAAAATAAGCAAAGTATATGAATAGGCAATCAAACTGAAGGAAACCCAAATGACAATTAACTATACAAAGAGATACTCATTTTCACTGGGTAATAGGGAAATGCAAATTAAAACACTAAGAGTCCATTTTTCACCATCAGATTGACAAAAGCTAAAATCTGATAACAGAAAAATATTGTTACTTTAACATATATTGTGGATGGAAATGGAAATTGGATCAGTCTCTTTATAGAGAAACTTGATGTTATCTAGTAAAAAGGAAAATCCATACATTCTGAAACTCAGCAGTTCCAATCCTAAATACAGACCCCAGAGAAATTCTTGAACATTTGACTTAAGGAGATAGTATGTACAGAATGTGTAAAGTTTTAAAACCACACACAAAATATCATGTTTTGTTTGTGAATTCGCCTATGAAAGGTATTAAAATGCACACTAATAGACATATGGAATTTAGGATTAAGGTTGCCTCTAGAGAGGAGGGAAAGAGACTGGGAATGAGAATTGAGGTCAAGAGCAGTTTTAGCACTGTATTATTTTATTTACATATTTCTAAAGAAAAATATATTAATATGCAAATTATGTGTGTGTGTGTGTGTTTTACATATATACATCAGGAAATAAAGACCTGAAGCAAATACAGTCAAATGTTATAGTGGTAGATATATGAATATTTATTTATTTATTTTTATTGTTAAATTTATTGGGAGTAACAATTACATAGTTTCCAGGTATACAACTCCACATTACATTGTCTATGTGTTGCATTATGTGCTCACCACCCAGAATCCACTCTCCTTCCATCAGCATATACCTGGTGCCCATTCCCAACTCCTCTCCCCTCCCCCGCTTTCACCCACCTTCCCCCTTTACTCTCAGGAAACCACCAAACTATTGACTATGTCCATTAAGTTTTTGTGTCTTTGTTACTTTCAGCTTTATAATCCACCTATAAGTGAGGTCATTTGTTTCTTGATTCTTTTAGTCTGACTTATTTTGATTAATAAGATGGTCTCTAGGTCCATCCATGTTGCCACAAATGACTGTATTTCATCATTTCTTATTACTGAGTAGTATTCCATTGTGTAAATGGACCACAGCTTCTTTATCCAGTCACCTATCAGAGGACACTTTGGTTGTTTCCATGACTTGGCCACTGTGAACAGTGCTGCAGTGAACACTGGGTTACAGATATCTTTGCCAATTAAGGTTTTCAAGTGTTTTAGGTAGATACCCAAGAGGGGTTGCTGGGTCATATGGCAAATTCCATTCCTAATTTTTTGAGAAATCTCCACACTGCCTTCCATAGTGGTTGTACCAGTTTACATTCCCACCAGCAGTATATGAGGGTTCCTTTTTTCTCCACAGCCTCTTCAGCATTTGTTGTTCCTTGTCTTGTTAGTTATAGCCCTTCTAACAGGTGTGAGGTGGTATCTCATTGTGGTTTTTATTGGTATCTCCCTAATTGCTAGTGATGTTGAGCATTTTTTCATATATCTGTTGGCCCTACCCCTTCTCTCTGTCTCTATCTTTGTCAATAATAATAATAATAATAATAAAATAAAAATACAAAAAATGGGGAAGCCATTTTTTCATATATCTGGGCCCTACCCCTTCCCTCTGTCTCTGTCTTTGTCAATAATAATAATAATAATAATAATAATAAAAATACAAAAAATGGGGAAGCCAAGATGGTTCAGTGGGTTAAGTGCTCACTTTGTAGCCCCCGGGACCAAGGATCGAATCCCTGCCCCAGCCCGTGCAGACCCATATGCTGAACTGGGGAGTGCCCCCAGTTTGGTTCTCACCAGGGTGAGACCCCAGCCCAGTTCCTGTCCTGTGCAGCCCCGCCCACCTGTGGAATGAAACTATGTGGAAAAACCGATGATGTGCAACTATGGAGACTGTTCTGGGTCCTCCCCCATCTCTCTTTCTCTGTCTCTGTATCTCTCTCTGTCAAAAACAATAAAAATAAATCTTAAAAAAAAATACAAAATAAAACAAAAAAATCAGATTGGACCCAGAATATGGGGGAGAAGGATGCATAAGCATTTAAATATTTAAGTGTTGCCTAATAGTTCATCTAGTATTGAAAATTTACATAATCTTTTTTGTGGTTTTCATTCTCTTTTTTTTTTT
>PVKE010034546.1:0-17337 GCA_004027555.1 Craseonycteris thonglongyai
TGATAGGCAGTCAAACAGAACAGAGCTTTAAAAGGTAAGCTTCCTATCTTCCAGGAGTCAGAGAAGAAGAAAGACTTGCTTTCCCTTATGCCGGCCATCATGGGGACTTCACCATAGCAAATGCCTGGTCCTGGCCTATTGATGCAGTTAGATAGTCTTTAGTCACTGAGCAGTTAAGTAACCAGAGACAGATTCAACCTACTTAATAACAACTGCTTTAGTATAGGAATAACAGTGTGAATTGACCAGCATTGCCCAACCCATCCAGAGAAAACTGAAAAGAGGAGACAGCTGTGGACTCTGGCTTGAGAATTCATCCATGTGTCTACAGCCCACATATTCAATAGCCTGGACTATTCAGAACATGGTCAAGCTTCAGCAAGTAATTAAAATGGAAGTCATAAAAGTAGTTACAGTTGACTCACAAAGTCCCCTTGATCTCTTATTTTGGGTTTCTGATTCTTTTGTTCAATTCTAAGTGGATTAGTTGGTATAGCTGACACATTTCAAGGTAGTTCCTATAATACACACCTCCTGGTGTTTATGGCCTTAAGTTTGGGCAGACTCTGTGACTAGCTTCTAACCAGTATAAATATGACAAAAGTGAGAGGATGTCCTTTCTTTCCTTACATTGTGTAAGACTCCATCTAATAGAAAATTTATTTGAGAGTCTTGCTCTTCTTCCTGCTGGCTTTGTAGAGACAAGCTACTGTGAGTTCTATGGACATAGGACGTGGATTCTGCTAATATCTTGTGAGCTCAGAAGTGGACTCTTCCACAAATGAGCCGCTAGGAAAGAATCCAGGCCTATGGGCACTTAAAACCTTACATAGGACCCAACTAGCTCATGTCCAGACCCCTGACTCAGAATCTGTGAGGTAATAAATATGTGTTGTTTTTAGTCTTTGAGTTTATGGTAGTTTACAAGGGGGGGATGCCAAAAAAAGAAAAAAACAGAGTTTATTTACAAAAAAAATGTGTATTCTTTCATGTTTAAACTTTAGTCACCTTCAAAGTACTGTCTGTTTGATGCAGTACACCTCCTGAGATGCTTTTTCCACTGCTCAAAACAGTGTTTGAACTCATCATTTTGATACCCTTTAATGCGCCTGCTATTTTTTATTTCATCTCTTTCACATCAGCAAAACATTTCCTTTGGAAGACTTTTTTTTTATCTGGGGAAACAAAAACAAAATCACTTGGGGCAAGATTGGATGAGTAGGGAGGGTGGGGCATGTGGGTTATGCCATTTTTGGTAAAAAACTGCTTAACCCTTAGCGCAGTATGGACAAGTACATTGTCGTGCTGTACCTTGCTCATGTACTATAGTAACTCACCCATCATGAAATGGGCAAACACATTGAAAGAGTCTCCAAAAAAACAATTCAGCCTCTCACAACAGCTCCAGCTGGTACACTGATGCAGATGGGTTCCTAGAACACACACCTAGTGAGAGAAGCCTGCACTACAAGGGGCCTCCCTTCCAGAAGATAATTCTGTGATTTTAGGGTCTCTCCTTGTATGGTGCAGCACAAAAAACTAACATAATTGATTTCTTAAACTGTAAAAGAGAGCTGTTACTACTTGAATCAGCTATGAGTAGCAACAAGAGGACACCACTGACAAGGAGATAGACATGTAAAAACAAAGGATACAAGTTCAAAAAATACCATGTAGCTGTCTGAACCAATTCAGCATAGAAACTACCTGTAGTAGCTTTATATACCAAGATAAGCTCTGAAAGCAAAATTGAACAATAAATGGTCTTCATAAGTATGACTTTGAGTCCACAAGCAGTGGACATGTCAGGCAAAATATATTATGTGCAAGAAGGCAGAGATCTACGTAATATAACTGAAAAAAATTCAGTTATTGAATTAGCATTAAACGTGTTTGACCACACATCTTGGAATTGTTTGAGAAGTTGATATGTATTCTACAATCATTTCAAAGGGATCATCACATAACTGACTATTTACAATCAAAGGTTACACATGCCTTTCTCACAATGTGATATGTCAGAATGCTTATAGGAGCTGAAGTGAGACGTTTTGAGTACCAAAAAAATACTTATGTTGAAAATTCAAGTATCACTTACTTCCGTGCAGCTTGTAGACAGGTTGGCCTCTGTTTCCAAGAAGGAAAGGCACTTGAAATGGGAAATGACGAATAGCTGATACCAATTTCATAAATATGCTTGCGGTTTATTTCTTCTCCACACATCCTGAGGTTTAGTGTAAGAAGAGGTCACATGAGTAAATATTGGAAATGCCTTGGATGATGTAGAAATTTGAAGCTCTGTTATCTAGATCCATTACAAGCACAGATAGCTGTCACCTTTCTGGGACTTAGTTTTACCTATTGTAAAATGGGAATAATATTCTCTGTCTTAAAAGTAGACTACGTGCCTTGACAGACCTGTTTGTAGGAAAATTGTGTCACAATATTTTCTGTGACTGATGCTTAAAAAAAAAATAAAACCATCTAACATATTTCAGAGGTCCATAAGATGAGGAGTTTTGAGAAGAATATCTTTATGTAATTTGGATTTGGGATTGCATTTCACAATTTATAGATCGTAGATCATTTTCCTTAAATGAAATGATTTTCATTTAATCTTCCTGGTCATCTTAGGAAGGAGGTAGTATAATTATGCATCAGCGCTGCCTCCTTATTGCTATACAATACACCCTCACCCCCACATTATTATTGAAGGATGGAGTTGTCCAGTGTCTCATAGCTGGTGAATGGTGGAGCCAGGACTGAAACCAAAGACTTTTGACTCTGAACCCCAGATCTAACTCTGGAATATTTTGATGGAAAAATATCACTTATCTATAAGCAGAAGTAGACGTGTCATGAGAGCAAAAGTATTTCTGAGTCACTATGCTGCCTTTTCACCAGCAACTATTACATGTCATGTTCCCAGTTACTGACTTGAATTTGGAGTGGTGCCGCAACTCAGTCACAGGCCTACATAACTTCTCTTTGTCCGTGCTGAGTTCTGTGTAAATGAGGAAGCCCTTATCATCCTCATCTTTCTGGTGATGCCTCTTAGTGGAGTCCATTCCTCACAGACAATGATAAAAATACGGTTCCTAGCCTTGTCCCTGGTGCTTTGAAGCTAACTAACTCCCATTTAAGTATTGGTACTCTGAAAAATTGTATTAGGTTGTAAACAAGCAACAAAAGTTTAAACATGACCTGTCTGTACCTTCATATTGGGGGCTATTCATTCTTTAACCTATTTATCTTGAAAGCTTGAAAGGGTTAAAATAACAGGAGGAAAGAAGGATAGAGGGAAGTAAATAAAGGGAGGAAAGGAAGGAAAATGAACAATCATCCTCATAGCTGACATAGACCTCAATCAGTCACTCAGATACAATTTATTTCGTCATTATGAAGGACAAAAGAATATTTTTTGAATAATTAGGCAGTGTCTTTATTCTGTACATCAGTAAATTTGTTTCAATGCCATTTATATATTTTCTGTGTTGTCGATTGCTTATGCTATTGAAACTTCTGAACATGAGGTTTTGGGGGGGACACTGTGGATGTGTAAAATGTATGATAAAGCTCTTCATTCATTGACCCTTGCTGCAAGGTTACAGGGGAATGCGGGATGAACACAATGTGATCCCATCCTTGGGGGAAAAAAGATACAGAGCTCACAGGCTATTTAGTAGGGATTGTAATTAGTTGGCACTCCTCCCACCCCTGCTTTCCCACCCCTCATGTAAAAGTCACTAAGTGACTGGCATTTTGCTGCTGAGCCAGACCATCCTTCAGGTTCTTCCTCCTCCCTCAGCATGAGCACTCATTAGCACTGGGCACTGGCATTGTCTGTAGTAGAACTGAACAGTTCTTAGGAATTTGAAGCCTACAGCATCGTTCTATTTGGCTTCTCACTTGTGTTTTCTCATTGGCACATGAAAACACGAACTGTCTCAGGGAACGTAATATCTACCTACCAAATAGCTATAGTGTAGACAATTTTGACTTTTACTGGATGAAAAGGAACTGAATGTGTAAAACTCAATGGAACACAAGTTTTAGAGAATTTTAAGACTTATCATCAAGGAAAAACAGTGCAGTAATTAGAGCTGTTATCACTCATACTGGTGGTGAACTGACTGGGATGTTATAGAGGAGATTCATGGGTTGACCTTCCTTGGTGCCTTCACAGTCTCTTGCACATACCCTTTTTAGCAAGCTTGTCCAACCCATGGCCTCTGGGCCACGTGTGGCCTGAGATAGCTTTGAACACAGCCCAAAACAAGTTCGTAAACTTACTTAAACTTTTATGAGATTTTTTTGACCTTTAACTCCTCAGCTATCATGGTGTTAGTGTATGTCATGTGTGGCCCAAGACAATTCTTTCTTTTTCCATAGGGCCCATGGGCACCAAAAGATTTGACACCCCTGCTTTATGGTCTCCTTATTTCATTGTTTTGTAATTATTTGTTTATCTCTTTAATCACCTATTACATAATAATGATTAATTCACTGAACGCTTTTTTGAGTCAGGCAGCCCTAAGTGTTGGCATATTTTTCTCATTTAATATTCATAGTAAGAGTATGAAACAGAAATTATTCCTATTTGACAAGTGAGGAAACTGAGGCATAAGAAGGTTAAGTAACTTGCTTAGGCCATGATGTTAGTAACTCTGTCCTCTTTACTACTTACTGCACAGTAAAGCTTCCCAAGACAATTAGAGGCTGAGTGATGCTTGGATTAGAATGGTAATCGGCTTGAATAAGAGGAAAAGCTGTTTCTTAAACAAATCATTTCTATTTCCCACCAGCTAATTGGAGACAGGCGTTAAGAGGAAGGAATTAGTTCCACTCACAGTTTCAGGCTGAACCCTGTATTACCCCCAACAGAGGTGGGGGATGGGGGCATGGGAACATTATTCTAATTTAGATCCTAGAGGAAATTGCTCTTGAAATGGCTGCGAATAGCTATATTGAAATCTAATTTGATATAATTTTGTTAATTAATTATTTTACATACAGAATAGCAATTACTTCTGTCTGTATACAGAATGGCAGGATAGGGGAAAGTGCATGAAACATATAGGTACATGGAAATAATTTTTACAGATATGGTTGTTGAATTTGGTACTAAATTTACAATTATTCATTAGCCTCTTAAAGGTAAAGACATAGAAATAGAATAAAAAGCGGTCATATTTGTATCAATAATTACAGTGTATCATGAACCAAGCTTTTCAAGTAATCTCATTCTATCCTCCTATGTGCCATTAAAAATTTACTGCCTAATAAAATGATCACTTAATAATTTACAATTGTGTGATGATTATGTGGAACAAATATTACTTATAGCAATAATATTCCCGATGATTTGTGAAGAAGGAGCAACTGTGTTCTAGTGTTCTAGTACAGGTAGCCCCAGACTTGTATTATAAAACAGAATGCCACCACTTTGTCTGGTATAAGTATTGCTACACCAGCTTTTTGTTTTTTTGTTTCCATTTTTATGAAACACCTCTTTCCATTTCTTTCAGTCTGTGTGTTTCTTCCCTGTTGCAGTGAGTCCCTTGTAGGTAGCATATGGAAGTCAGGCTTTTGTTTTCTTACCTACTTAGCCACCCTGTGCCTTTTGATTAGAGCATTTCATCTATTCACATTTAAAGTAATTGTTGCTAGACACGTACTTATTGCCATTTTATAATTAATATTTTGATCTTTTCTCCTCCTCCTCCTCCTCCTTCTTCTCTTTCTCCTTCTTGTCCTCCTTCTTCCCATTCTCCTCCTCCTCTTCTCTCTTCCACCTCTACCTCCTGCTTTTCTTCTTGATACTTTAACATTTCTTGTAATTCTGGTTTGGGGGTGATGAACTTCTTTCACTTTTCTTGTCTGAGAAGCTCTCTATCTGACCTTCACTTCTAAATGATAGCTATGTTGGGTAGAGTAATTTTGGTGTAGATCCTTGCTTTCCATCACTTTGGATATTTTGTGCCAGTTTCTTCCGGCCTGCAAAGTTTCTGTTGAGAAACCAGCTGACAGTCTTATGGAAGCTTTCTTGTAGGTAACTAACTCCCTTTTCCTTTTTGCTTTTAAGATTCTTTGTTTTCAACCATTAGCATTTTAATGATTATATGTCTAGGTGTGAGCCTGTTTTGGGTTCATCTTGTGTGGGACTCTCTATGCTTCCTGGGCTTCTATGCTTATTTCCTTCTCCAGGTTAGGGAAGTTTTCCATCATTTCTTAAAAGATATTTTTAATCCCTTTCTCTCTTCTTCTGTTGCCTCTATGATATGACTGTTGTTATGCTTGGTAACCCAGAGGCCCCTTAAATGGTCCTAATCTTTTGGGTTCTTTTTTATTTTTACTGTTCTGATTATGTGTTTTCTGCTACCTTATCTTCCAAATTGCTGATTTGATCCTCTGTTTCATCTAATTTACTGTTGATTCCCTCTAATGAAGTCTTCATTTCTGTTATTGTACTCTTTATTTTTTACTTGATCTTTTTTATGTTTTCTGTCACCATTTTTATGTTTCCTATCTCTTTGTTAATGTTCTTTCTGAGATCACTGAGCATCCTTACAACTAGTATTTTGAATTCAGTATGTGGCTTGTCTCCATTTTGTTTAGTTCTTTTTCTGAAGACGTTTTTTGTGCTTTTATTTGGGACATGGATTTTTGTAGCCCTTTGGGTGCCTTCCTGTGTTTGTTTCTACATGTTAGTAGAGCGGCTATGACTCCTGGTTTGGGGAGAGTGGCCTTATACAGTAGGCGTCCTGTGGGGCCCAGTGGTATAGTCTCCCTGATCGCCAGAGCTGGGTGCTCCAGGTGTGTATCTTGTGTGAGTTGTGTGTGCCCTCCTGTTGTGGTTGAGCCTTGGTTGCTATTTGTATGACTGTGGGAGGGATTGACTCTCAGGCTGATTGAGTCTGAGGACTAGCCATGACTACAGTAGAGGAACTTTTGTGCAGGGGCTAACTCTATAGAGCAGGATTTGCTTTAGCAGGGCTCTGGTGCCTGCCCAGTCTACCCTTTGGGCTTGTCATTTGTGGAGGTGGTTGGGTGGTACACTGATGTGTCTGAAGCTGGTCACAAGGTGTGTTGGCTCTGGGGCCTTTTGGGAGGGGCTCAGTTGCAGGCCAAGTTCAACCACAGCCTGTGCTCTGCCTGGGCCACTTCTTATGAGATGCAAAGTGATCTGCAGATGGTTGCCACTTGTGCTGGGCTTCGAGGTAACTGGAAGAAGCTAAGCTATAAACAAGGCTGGCTGCCACCAGTACTGGGTGTGGAGCTGCTTAACAAGAGGTACAGGGCATGCTGAGGCTAGGTGCTGCTTACTTAGGATTTATGAACCTTGAGAGATTTTAGAAATGTCTGCAGCATGAGCCAAAACAAGCCATTTATATGGAAAAACGATAGGAAGTGGCTTGGGTGGGCTCAAAATTTGGGTGGGGCAGGGTCTCAGGGAATCACCAGAGCAGGGCTAACAAGCAGTCTAGCCAGGTTGATGGAGACTCAAATATGGTGGCTGCCCAAGTCTACAAGCTGGGAAGGAGGAGGGCTCAACAAAGGAACTGTGGCTTTTGCCTATACTTCTTTCTGGGAAGAAGCTCTCCCTCCAGTCCTCACCCTGAAGCCAGGCAATTCAGCTTCTCCCCATATGTGCATGGTGCCTTTCAAACATGGGAGTTAGAGCAAGTAAGTCTATTCATGGAATAAGTTTGTGCACAGGCCCTTTAAGAGGAATGCTTAGGTCTCCAGGCGCACAATGTCTCATTCAGCCCCAACCTCCACTGGTTTTCACAGCTAGACATTGCAGGGACATCTCTTCCTGGCACTGGAACCCTTGGCCAGGCAACTAGGTGTGGGGCTGAGACCCCACACTCACCAGGGGGGATCTCCACAATCGGGATCTCCCTCCTGATTTTTAACTGTGAGAGCAGCCTATTCTGACTCTGCTCCTCCTCCAATTTTGCTAGTGTACAAAACATAATTACTAGCCAAATCTTACTATTATAATTCACAAAGCAGCAAACTTCCTACCTGACCCAAGCTTGCTGTGGAGTAGACCAGATGATATCTGTGTAAGACTTTTCTCAAGATAACTGCCAAGATAATACCAGTCTTTATAGTCCTGTAAACTAAGAAGTCTTTTTTATACTACTCCAGAGGGCAATCCTGAATGCCTGTTTCCCCCCAATTCTATTTTATAAATCAACAACACAAAAGAGTTATTGATATGATAGTTCAAAATATTTATGTTCTTCTTATTTCCCATGCACACTATACTGAGTAAAAGCCTGATATAAACTAGCTTTGTTAGAAATTAACCCTTTGGACTACCAGAAGTATTCATGGTGTCCACTCAATTATAGAACTGTTTAGCAAGATAAGACTTTTTTTTTTTTTTTTAACCTCTCAAGTTTCCTTTTTTAAGGAGGCCGGTTTTGTGGACTTTTAAACTCTCTGAGAATTGCCCTTTGAAACGTTTTGTACACTCTCAATCAAGTATTATACAATAAATCATTCTCAACTAGTAAGTCAAATAAGCATATTAGTCTATGTGTTGCATTTAAACGGGCCCGTTAAACTGGCTGCATTTTGGCAGCTTGCCCAATTAAAGGTTGTCATAATGAATCCATCTAGAACAGGAATGAGCCCTGATCAGGTTTCAAATGAAATGTGTGTTTTTGTGTAAGTCGCCTCTGAGGGCTCCAGCACTGCAAATTGCATAATGTGATATAAAAGTCACAGAAGCTCACACATTCAGGAGATGGTGTGCAGCATAGTCGTCCAACTATGTCATATATTAATCACAGTGGTTTAGTGTCAGCTTTTGCTTTCAAATTCCAGTGACTAAGAAGACAGCTTATTTTCATAAGGATATTGTAATGTGTATGTGTATTTTAAGTGGAATGTTATGTGAATGATTTGCGCTTGTCGGACCAACTCCTTTTAATCCTTGACCATTTAAATGGAAAATCCGTCTAAGCTGACTTTATTCCGTGGAAGTCACTTTTCAGTGCTGGAGATTAGAAACTGTCATTGTGACCAGCACACTCTTGCACTTTAAATAGAGAGCTGTTATTATGCTTGTCTGAATTTTATCCTTTATTTTGTTAGAGTGGCAATTTCAAACAGATTTCAAGCCAGGCTTTTATTGATTGCTCCCAAACAGGGAGAGAATTCAGCTATTTACAAGCTAAGAATTAATTTCTGGCCCCATATATAGCGACAGCTTTCTTTAGATTTGACCTCATTCAATAAATCGTGGGGGTCCTGCTGAAGAGTTACAATTGTTATTTGAAATGTGGCCAAAAGAAATTTTGTTGAGTATTAAGTTTTTAAATAAGTTTATTTTATTCATTTTTCCTCATCCTGTCTCTTTGCTTTAACCAGCTGCTGGTTGTTACCAGGGTCATAAATTCCATCGCAAGGCTGGAAGCACAGTTCTGACCACCTACCACGAGATGGCATAACGTCTTTGCTCTTCCAGCTTCATGGGGTTTGCTCTAACACACCCCTAGGGTAATCAAGCCCACCCATTTCCTTGTTCGCCTGCCTGCAGGTGTCAAAATAATCCAAATTTCCACATGAAATCTGGGGTGATGTTACAAATGAGCAGGTGAAAAGTATCCTCTTATAATTGTTTTTTGCCACAGTAAAGGGAACAGGCGTGGACTCCAAAAGAAATATTTAGGTCATGTATTTCTGCTGGAAGGTGCCAGTTGGGGACTGGGTCAGGGAGGAAGGCTTGGGAGCAGGCCTTGTGAGCTTGCCTGCGTGGCTGCCTGACAGGCTGGCATCTGGCCTGGCAGATGAGAGTGAAGGGAAGAAGAAATCTGCATGTGTGCTTGTCCTTTCCTCTCACACACCCTCAGAAAATTCTCGTAGGCACTTCTGCGCGTATACCTCAGAGCTCCAGCGTCCCTGCCCTTCTCAGGCCCTCCTGACCCCTCAGGACTGAGGGGCACAGGTTCTGCTTTGACTGAGAGCCCCAGACAACATGGCTGGGGGCGGGGGAGCCTCCCTGGCGTCCATTCAAGGTCATTGTTTCCCTCAATCCCCAGAGACACAAACTCATGAGGGAGCCTGGCAGATTCAGCCCACAGCCCAGAGAAAGTGGTTTGTTACCTGGGACAGGACAAGGGATCTTAGCTGAGCATCAGAATCCCGAGCTCAGAAAAAGCTCCAACGTTGGCAGAAAGGCTTCTTCGGCGAATCTAATTATTAGCTGAAAACACAGTTGCCAGCCTAGAGATCCAGCCTCCGTGAATTTTCAGGCCTGCTTATTAAGATGTCACTTACAACTGCAGATAATTAGGGTAACTGGCATCGATCCTTTAGAGGGCTTTGTGAAGACTATTATTCCAGAGACTGCCTTACTCTAGTTCTTGAAGTATTTTATTATGCCCGTATTCTTTCCATTTCTTGAGGCTATAATATACCATTCGAAGGGTGGCTTTTAAAGAAGAGAGTAATAAAAGGGATTCTTAGGCTCTTGCCATGGAAATGTTTTTGTTATTTTATTCATAATTGTGTAACAAGCCCCATGATAAATGCAATTAAGAGCTACTTGTGATGAAGTAAACTGGGTATTGGAGTTATGATGTTTGATATTAATGTCTTTCCTGAATGGGGTATGTTTTTAATGGTCCTTTGTTTTCTCACTGTGCATATGCTTAAAATTAATTAGGTCTGTTTAACTTTCCTAATAGGAATACCCGGGTTCTTGGTTGCTGCCCCTTCTATTCTTTCTTCAGATACACAAAGAAATAATAACAAGTTGACTATCTTATTATATTTTTATTATATTCTTATTAATAGATCAAATGTAATACCATTTGAACATATCAAGGAGGTACGTGGAAATTTATCCTGACATATGTGTTGAGTAGAGTATTAAACTTGCTGAACCCTTTAATGATGAGTTTCCATACAAATTTTGGGGGGGAAAGTAATAAGATTCTGGAAGCTATAATATTCACCAATGCTCTTCCATGGTAAAAGATAGCGACCTGCAGTTCTCAAAGAAGACAGTTCTAAACTCCTTTCACTGCATAATTTATAGATTACTTCCTACATGGTTAGAGCAACATTTTTACTAGACTAAGGAAACATGGAAGGCTGTTTGGAAGAACTGATACAGAAGAAAATATAAAAAAGAATTAAAATACTCATTGTAGGGTTTTAAAGAAAAAAAGTAAAAGCTTGACCAATTTTGAACATTTATGTAACTATTTCTGAGTTTTTTTATTCAGTATGCATTTATTGAGCAGCTTTTACCTCAAACACTGTACTAAATATATATTATTTATTTATTTATTTATTTTTGACACACAGAGGAGAGAGAGACAGAGACAGAGACAGACAGAGAACTGAACTGGGGGAGCTCCCAGTTCAGCATATGGTTCCGCACGGACCGGGGCCGGGATTCGATCCCCGGTCCCCGGCGCTGCAAAGTGAGCGCCTAACCCACTGAGCCATCCCGGCTTCCCCCCAAACACTGTACTAAGCACAAACTTTAAAAGTAGATTATTCTTAATTTCTATGATTCCCATTTTATCACACATGTCAATTATCTAACCAGGTAAATAAAAGATATCAAGAATATTTAAAGAAAATGTGCTGAAGAAATAAAAGTAGAGTGCAGTCAGAAGCCATTGGCTTGCCTTTTTTAAGGTTTCTTGTTGGGCAAATACAACAAAACTGTTGTTCAGGTTTTCTATTCCTCTCAGAACACAATCCCAGCAGATTAAAACTACTTGCAAGATTGTATTCAAGCCTGAGACTGTAGATTGTCAAGTCACTTGACAAATAAGGTGAGAATGGTTTTAAAGGTTTCAAATGATTTTCAAAAGATGATCCTGCCAGCTGTGAGATGAAGATAGACTGTGAGAAGACTAGGAATTAATAGTGACCTAATCCCGACTGGGTTAGGATAGTGGGGAAGAATTATATAGAACGTGTTATGTCAGACAAAGCAAATACCCTTCCTTCACCTTTACTTTCCAGCCCCTTGCTATTTCAGTCCTTTTATTAAAATTGTTCGCACTCCCTTAACTTTTATTATCTTCCTAATGTGTAGATAGGAATATACCTGACAATTCTTTACCATGTCTTCTTTACTCAGTGTACTCTAGTTAATAATAGTCAGTGGTTACTTATTGTTATGGATCATAAAGCGGCCATAGTTAGAGCAGAGAAGAGCTATTGGATTGGGGTAGGAAAATAATGTGATTAACAACCTAGTGTAAAGAATAGTTGGAGCAATAGTGAAATTGTAATTGGGGGGAAAAGGGTGCTAAGAAGCGAGGTGTCTGGGAAGAAAAGAAAGATCATTTGTTTTGAACTTAGATATTGAAATGATGACCATGGATTCCTCCTTAGGCTGAGTTAAAAAAGAATTATAAAAGTAAGAATGGAGAAGGAGAGTTAGATGATATTTTTTAAAATAAGAAATTTGAACATATTTAAAGGCAGAAAATGAGACACATCAAAGAGACGCGGAATGTTGGCAGGGCAATGAGTGGTTATTATAGCCGGAGATGAACAGAATAGAAATGTAACAAAAGCAACAGGGCCTCCACAAAGGCACTGTCCTCTCGCTCTGATCCCACACATCTCACAGTCCCCTTCCCTGGCCCCCTACTTAGGTCAGTAACAATGCTATGTTTTGCTTTCTCAGTCCATCTATCCCCTTACCCCAGTGGATGGGGCCTGCTGAGGTGGGACGCTTTAGTTCAAAGGATCAGAGTCCTAAAGAACAATAATGTTGCTCTTTCTGCCACAGAGGTGGCCCTCCCTGCCTTTTTTCTTCTCTATGCTTTTCCATCATCCCTGGAAGTGGACATTCCTCATGACCCACGTATCAGTGATGGTGCCCAAAATGATGTTGATAGAACCCAGCATCAGAGTCAAAATGGCAAAGGAACGACAGTGCTTCCCTTGTCCTTATTCCAGCTTCCCTCTTCCCTGTTGCCCACTCAGACTTCCCTTACACTCAAGTTCTCTAAGCTGTACTCTGTTCACTTCCTGCCACACCCAAATTTCCCACGGTTTCCATAGTGGAGGAATCATCGGATTGAAGTTTTTCACACTGACAAGGAGGCAACACATGAGCTTCATCTTCTCAGGAGTGATTAGCTTTACCAAAAAATGACATTGCTCCCTCTTCACAATGTCCAATTGGAGACAATGAAGACAAGAAACCAGTTAATCCTAGTTTAACAATAGTGCTTATAAATTGTAAGGATTGACTTAATACACTAGGTACCAACACTAATGGTACCTAGCATATAGTAAGCACTCAATGAAAGTTAGCTGTTATTGTTTATATTATTTTATATTTATTTTTGGAAGGAAGGGGACTTTAGCCACCATAGTCCAGCATGGAGTAAAAGACATAGTCAGCATATTTGAGTTTACCAGTTCTTCACTGGATTGCTTTACCCTCCCGTAGCCAGTGTCTAAGTCCTTCCTGTGGGCAAAACAGGCAGCATTTAAGCATGAGTGGTGAGGTCTCCAGCTCAGTTCCCTCTGGATAGCCTTGTTTGTGGCAGTCGGGATCAAGATTGTGTCTGGGAAAACCTTCCACATGCCAGGCTGTGTCCCAGGGCAATTTTACTCTCACGATTTCATTTCATCGTCCTGACAACCTGAGCAAATGGTCATCATGGCCTCATTGTACGGACAAGGAGGTCGGGTCAGAGGGCTAAGTGACATGCTAGTACGTGGCAGGACTGGGAACAAACACAAATTTTCTGACTCCAAGTCTCATGCTATTCCTAAGCACATGGTTGAAAGTTTAAAAATGGTTCTGAAGAAGTAATGATGCATTCTCATGGAGACTTTTCTCTGCGTTGTGTTTTCTTTGGCCTTATAATCTCAAAAGAGCTGGCACTTGTTGATCTTTGTTTGATAGTTAGATCCATCACTGTAAGATAATGTATGTACAGGCAAATGCCATGAACCATAAGCCTTATTTGTAATAGGCATACGACATTAGCTTCATACTTGGAAACTTGTTTATCTCAATACTCTTTTAAGTGATTTCTATTTTCTTTGTGAAAATGGAAGTCATATGTTCATTTGTTAAGATGTTTAGCAGATTTTTAATTGGATGTCTATACAGGGTGTTTTTCCATACATTTCTGTCTTTATTCTTGGCAGCTATTTTAACTGATTCACATTGTCCCATGAAAAGTTAAAACCACATTTTTGGACCTTAGGAGAAAAAAAAAAAAATTTATGTATAACATTTCATTTTCTATTTAGGACCAGTTTGTGTATCTTAGGACACTAAATGTAACATTCCTGGGGTGGAAGTGTTGTAACAAAATTCAAATATCACTGACCTTGCCGTTCATTTATAGCATAGACCTTTAGCTAAATTGCATCTTAAATGGAATTAGAGAACTCTCCAGATTTGCATTCCTCTCACCACGCCCCGCCTCCAATGCCAACTGCTGTCAGATAAATTCAGGCAGCTTTGGAAGTTGATGAACTATAGACGTGAATAGCTTAAGAAACAACATGAGTTTATTTGTGTTTTTAGGTATGTGTGTGTGCATATGTGCATGCGAGTGCATGTGTGTTGTTTTATTCACATCATCATAGACGAAGAGTTCCTGAAGTTAGAGTTCTGGGAAACTAAGCTCAGAGATATTAATGGAATCTGTGTATTAAAAGTCAATTGCAGAAACATGGCAATTAAAGCCAACTAGACTGAGTAGATGGGCCTCCCTGAGCATTCTTTGATAAAATTTTAGAAAAAGCAACCTGATAGGACAGGGATGCAGAAATCTGAGATTATGGAAAATATCTCAGTGATTCAGAGTGATTCAGAGATACTTTGCTAAATTTTATTATAAAACATTAGCATATGTTTAGCTTCAATTTCTTCAATGGTAAAAAAAATCTCTTTAATTACTGCCCTTACAAAGTACATATGTTATAATAAATGTTAATTTTAATTAACCTGGGAAGGTATCTATTCTCAAAGATAATGATCAAGAACTGCAAAAAAAATTACACCAAGTAAAACAAGCCCATATGCCTTTCTTTGTCTGGACTATTATTTAACTTAAAGGTAGCAAACATGGGTTATTGTACACCTCACTTGACTTTGCATAATATACTACAGTAATTATTCACTCGGGTAATATACTCCACCTCTCATGCTTTGGCTCTTCAGGGAAGCATTGCAACATATAAACAAATATAAATTAACACAGTACTGCTTCAGGGCACAGTTACCAAGTGAGTTATGTTTAAGTTGAAAATTAGTAAGTTCAATGAATATAAAAATATTCACATATCTCATTTTTCTCTTCTTCATGTGATCCATCGATAGAATAAAAAAGTAAATAAAATAAAAGAGTTAGTTAAGCGGGAGCAGTTATGATGGCTTCTTTCAGCATATTTTTCTTCTTCTCCAGAAAAAAAACATGGTGGCCCTCAGAACCATGTAATTTGCATGAATTAGAATATAAAACTACAAGTAACAAAGAAGCAAAAACTCATGGACACAGTCAATAGTTTAGTGATTATGGGAGGGTAAGTGGGGTGTGGGGTGGAAGAGGAAATAGGGAGCATCAAATATGTGGTGATGGAAAGAGAACTGCCTCTGGGTGGTGAGAACATAATGATATAATATACAATTGTACACCTGGAACCTATGTATTTTTACCAACCAGTGTCACCCTAATAAATTTAACAATTAAAAAAAATAAAATATAATAAAAAAATTTTTAAAGAAACAAAACTATGCTATCTCTGATCCTGGTCTAGTCTTTACTTCTGCTGATCCTTTTCAACACTGAGAAACTTTATCAAGCTATGCAATATTCAATCTGGAAAAATTCCTGATTGTGTCCCTCTGAAATTTCATCTGTGTTGCTTGGTGTACTTTAACTTAAGATGTCAGTTCTTTTTTACTGAAAGCATGGACAGTTTATCAAACAGTGTTTTGGAATTTGAGGAAAGAAATTGATTTCCCACAGAGAGTAAAATTTGGTCCAGAAATGAATTCAGCACATTGGCTTTGTTAAGGAAATGCTTGGCTTAATCCATTTGGGAATTTTCTTGAGCAATAAATTTGATGATTTCGCCATGTACCTTCCCATATGTCTACTGTGTTGGATGATGTTGAGTTATCTCTGATTAAGGGGAACATGCTTCGTTATGCTAAGTTGCTTTCATCATCATTCATGTTTTTAGCTGCTTTCATGTAATTCTCCTGATATTTTCTCAATAATAAGAGTCAACTTGGATTTTGCCAAACATTTTTGGAAGATTTCTAAGAACATTCCCCCTTCACTTTTTCTCTGCCCTACCTTTCCTACTACAAAATATACAATATCATATCCTTAGAAGTAGCCAGGGACTCAAAAACTTTTCATCTTGTTGTGTTTTTGTTTGTTTGTTTGTTTGTTTGTTTGATGAGAGCAGGAATTCAAGGGAATAGCCCAGGGCTCTGTATATCATATATAAAACTAACTTAATAATAGGAAGAAGTACATTTTACTCTGCCCTAGTCTAGTGGAATATGTCAGCACACGTGGTTTAGAATCTTGAAGACTTCAACTTGAAGTCTGGCTTTGCAAGTTATTGCTTGTATGCCTTGGGATATATTATCAAACCTACTAATCCTTAGTTTCTCCATCTGTGAAATAGAAATAATAATATCCATGCCATTGTTTTGCTTTGAGAATTCATTGTTGAAAATATGGATGAAGCCCCTATGAATACCCAATGTGTACTGATTTAGCAAAAGTGGATTTTGTCATACATTAAACCAATGTACTTCCTAAAGAGAATATTTTATAAAAAAATCATTCAGTATGACTTGCTGTTACCCCGTTATTCAGGACTATGATTGTGATTGTTTAGTAATTTGCAGTGATTGTTATGAAAGATGATATAAAGTGGGTTATAAAGAAATAGAAAAAAATCATGTATTTCTCAGACAAATGTGAAGTTATGGAGGAAAACCATGAAAGTAGATTCAGACAGAACTGGATTAAGAGTCTACTTCTAATATATGAAAGCTGTAGGACCAAGAGTGATTTAAATAGGTTTCTTAGTTTCTTTAATTTGAAGAACAAAAAACGTAAATCTATACAATGCTCAAAGAATTGTTTTAAAGATGATACATGTTAAATATCCAGGGTTTGGGTAACATTTGGGAATTCATATAGAATTCAGTTAATGTTAATGTTCTTTCCATATATTCACATATTCACTCTCAGTGGAGCTAGTATATAGTTCTACAAATGATGATCCTGAAATATTTTAATTCTCTTTGTATTTGTTCCCATTATTGGACTTTACATATCACTTTATGCC
>PVKE010034547.1:0-17342 GCA_004027555.1 Craseonycteris thonglongyai
CATTGTGCCGCACATTGATGTAAATCACCCATCATGAAATGGGCAAATATGTTGGAAGAGTTTCTAAAAAAGTTCACTGAAACTGAATGCAGGGTCTCACAAGGCCATCTGGTGTTCTGATATAGATGGGTTCCTAGAACACTCACATAGCAGGAGAAGCCTGTGCTACAAGGGGCCCATGCTCCAGAAGACAATTCTCTATTTTGGGGGGTTCTCCCTCATCATATTAAATTAAGTGGCATCTCATAAAAGTCTATTTTACTTTACTTTGGTGCTTGACTGGGGTTTCTTCATCTTCTTCTTTTTTTTTTTTTTCCAACTGAACAGGGGGCCTCACTGCATTCAGGAAGCACATCCCAGTTCAGCATGTGGGTCCACCTGGGCCAGAGCCAGGATTCGATCCTCAGTCCTTGGGGCTTCAAAGCGAGCGCTTAACCCACTGAGCCATCCCGGCTTTCCCTCTTCTTCTTTTTTTTAATTGTTAAACTTATTGGGGTGACATTGGTTGGTAAATTACATCATTTCCAGGTATATAAATATGCATTGCATCATATGCTCACCACCCAGAGTCAGTTCTCTATCACCGTATATTTGATGAACCCTCCCTAATCCTTGAGCCCAACCTACTCCTCCATCCACCACCTCCTTACCCTCAGGTAACCACTAAACTATTGACTGTGTCCATGAGTTTTTGTTTCTTTGCTACTTTCAGTTTTATATTCCACCTACAAGTGAAGTCATGTTTCTTGATCTTCTCACTTTGACTTATTTCACTTAAGATGGTTTCAAGGTCCATCCATGTTGTCACAAATGACTGTATTTCATCTTTTCTTTTCGCTGAGTAGTATTCCATTGTGCAAATGTACCACAATTTCTTTATCCAGTCATCTACCACAGGACACTTTGGTTGTTTCCACAACTTGGCCACTGTGAACAGTGCTGCAATGAACATTGGGGTATGCATAATTTTGTAAATTAAGGTTTTTAAATTTGGAGGGTAGATACCCAAAAGAGGGATTTCTAGGTCATATGGCAAATCCATTCCTAATTTTTTGAGGGATCTCCTTACTGCCTTCCATAGTGGTTGTACCAATTTATATTCCCACCAGCAGTGTATGAGGGTTCCTTTAGCTCCACAGCCTCTCCAGCACTTGTTGTTCCTTGTCTTGCTGATTATAGCCATTCTAACAGGTGTGAGGTAGTATCTGGTGGTATTCATTTACATTTGTCTAACAGCTAGTGATGTTGAGCATTTGTCATTTATCTGTGAGCCATTTGTATGTCTTTATGGGAGAAGTATCTGTTTAGGTCTTCTGCCTATTTTTCAATTGGATCATTTGTTTTTTCATTGTTGAGTTGTATGAGTTCTTTATATATTTTAGATATTAGCCCATTATCAAAGAAATTATTTGCAAATATTTTCTTCCATTCAGTTGGTTGCCTCTTTACTTTGTTGAGGATTTCCTTTGTTGTGCAGAAGCTTTTTAGTTTGATATAGTTACATTCATTTATATTTTGCTTTTACTTCCCTTGCCTTTGAGCTCAAGTTCATAAAGTCCTCTCTGAACCCAAGAACTATAAGTTTAGTACCAATGTTTTCTTCTATACAGTTTATTGTTTCAGGTCTTATGTGGAGGTTTTTGATTCATTCTGAGTTGATTTTGGTATAATGTGACAGCTCACAGTCCAGATTCATTCTTTTTTGCATGCGGTTTTCCAATTTTACCAGCACCATATCCCGAAGAGTCTTTTTATATTCATTGTATATTTTTTGCTCCGTGGTCAAAAATGATCTGTCAATTTATTTGTGGGTTTATTTCTACCTTTTTTATTTGGTTCTGTTGGTCTGTATGTTTATTTTTCTGCCTATATCAAGTTGGTTCGATTATTGATGCTTTGTAGTATAGATTGACGCCAGGAAGTGGGATACCTCCACCCTTACTCTTTTCTCTAATTATTACTTTGGCAATTCAGGGTCTTTTGTGGTTCCATAAGAATCTGAAAATTAAAAAAATATATTTCTCAAAAGAATGTCTGTGGGATATTGATGGAAATTGCATTAAATCTGTATATTGCCTTGGGTAATATGGCCATTTTAACTACGGTATGTTGATTCTTCCAATCCATGAACATGGAATGTATTTCCATTTCTTCGTGTCTTCTTCAATTTCTTTTAATAGTGTCTTACAGTTTTCCTTGTATAAATCCTTCACATTAGCTTTATTCATAAGTATATTATTCTTTTTGTTGTAATCACAAAAGGTATTGTGTTTCTCATTTCTTTTATTGAAGTTTCATTGCTTGTGTATGAAAATGCTATGCATCTTTGTATGTTGATTTGTATCCTGCAATTTTTCTGTATTCATTTATTATTTCTATACTTTTCTGATGGAGTCTTTAGAGTTTTCTATATAAAGGATAATGCCATCTGCAAAAAGTGGTATTTTCACTTCTCCAATCCATTTTGGATGCCTTTTATTTCTTTCTCCTGCCTCATATCTCTGGATACAAATTCCAGCACTATGTTGAATAGCAGTAGTGACAGGAGACATCTCTGCCTTAGTCCCTATTTGTGAAGAAAAGGTTTCAGTTTTTGCTCATTCAGTATGTCATTTGCTGAAGGTTTGTCATATATGGCCTTTATTATGTTAAGGTTCTTTCTTTCTATACACATTATATTAAGTGTTTTGATCATAAATAGATGTTTTATCTTGTTGAGTGCTTTTTCTGCATCAATTGATACAATCATATTGTTTTTATCTTTTATTTTGTTTATGTGGTATATCACATCAATCAATTTATGTATGTTGAACCATCCTTGTGTCCCTGGGATGAATTCCACTTGATCATGATATATAATATTTTAAATGCATTTTTGTATTCTATTTGCTAGTATTTTATTTAGGATTTCAGCATTAGTGTTCTTGAAATATTTGTCTACAGTCTTCTTTTTTTGTGATGTTGTTACCAGGCTTCGGTATTAGCATAATGTTGGCCTCATAGAATGAATTGGGCAATACTGCCTCTTCAATTTTCTGAAAAAGTTTGAGGAGGATAGGTGTTAGTTTCTCTTTGAATGCCTGCTAACACTAGTTAGTGAGACTATCTGGTTTTGAACACTTACTTTTTGGGAGGTTGTGAATGATTGTTTTAATTTCCTTACTATTGACTGGTCTGTTTAGATCATTCAGTTCTTCTTTATTTCACCTAGGTAGACGATGTGTTTCTAGAAATGTCCATTTCTTCCAGATTGCTAAACTTGGTGGCATATAGCCATCATAGTATTCTTGTACAATCATTTGTATTTCTGTGATTTCAGTTGCAATTTACCCTCTTTCATTTCTAATTTTGATTGTGTCTTTTCTTTTATTCCCTTGGGGTTTGTCAATTTTACTAATTTTTCAAAGAACCAGCTCTTTATACATTAATTATTTCTTTTTTTAAAGATTTTCTTCTCTTTTTTTGTTTTTGACAGAGAGAGAGAGAGAGATACAGAGGGGGAGGGCCCAGAACAGTCTCCATAGTTGTACATCATTGGCTTTTCCACATAGTTTCATTCCACAGGTGGGCGTGGGGCTGCACAGGCAGGAACTGGGCCAGGGTCTCACCCTGGTGAGAACCGAACTGGGGGCACTCCCCAGTTCAACATATGGATCCACACAAGCTGAGGCTAAAATTTGATCCTCAGTCTCCAGGGCTGCAAAATGAGTGTTTAACTCACTGAGCCATCCCAGCTTTCCCTACATTAATTTTTTCTATTGCTTTTTTTTCCTGTTATTTTATTTTTATTAAATGGTACTCTAATTTTTATTATTCTCTTCCTTCTGCTGACTTTAGGAGGTTTTTTTTTTTGTTGTTGTTGTTTTGGTCTTCTTTTTCTAGTTATTTAAGATGTGATATCAGGTTGTTTCCTTGTGATTTTTCTTGTTTCTTAAGATAGGCTGGTAGTGAAATAAATTTCCCTCTTATTATTGATTTTGCTGCATTCTAGTAATTTTGATATGTTGTGTTTTCATCGTCATTTATTTCTATGTATTTTTAATCTCTTTTTTTATTTTTATTTGATCCAGTCATTTTTAAAATAATAAGTTGTTTAATCTCCTTGTATATGTAGTTTTTCCAGCTTTCCTAATGTAGTTGATCTTCAATTTAAAAGCTATATGATTAGAGAATTCACTTACTATGCTTTCAATGTTCTTAAATTTGCTGAGGCTAGCTTTACATCCTAGAATGTGGTCCATCTTTGAGAATGTTGCAAGTGCACTCGAAAATAATATATAGTGATGTGTGATAGCATGAAGTGTTCTGTAAATAAATTATCAACTGTGTCCAATTGCTATATTGTATAATTTAAAGCTGATATTTCTTTACTTATTTTCTGTATGAATGATCAGTCTATGGCTGTCAAGGGGGTGTTTAGGTCACCTATTATAATTGTGTTTCTGTCAGTTTTTTTCTTTTAGATCTGTTAGTAGTTGCTTTGTGAATTTTGGTGCTTCTTGGTTGGGGGCATATATATTAATAAGTGTCATATCTTCTTGTTGTATTGTCCCCTTTATCAGTATAAAATGCCCATCTTTGTCTCTTATTATTTTTTTGATCCTGAAGTTTGTTTCATCAGCTATACATATAACTACACCTACTTTTCTCTGGATGCCATTTGCTTGGAATATTGCTTTTCACAGTTTCACTTTGAGTCTGTATTTTTCCTTGTGGATGAGGTGTGTCTCTTGGAGGCAGCATAAGGCTGAGTTTTGTTTTTTCCTCCAGTTTGATACTCTGTGACTTTTTAATGGTGAGTTTAGTCCATTTACATTTAGGGTGATGATTTATATATAAGGATTTCCTGTAGCCATTTTATCTTTTGTTTTCTGGTAGCTCTTTTTTCAATTAATTCTTTGCTTTTTTTAATTTCTGTGGGTTATTTTAGTTTGATGGTATTTGTGATTGTTTTCTCTGTTTTGTTTTCTCTCTCTCTCTCTCTCTCTTTTGTTATGTGTTTTAGTTCTAAATTATTTTTCAGAGAGCCAAACTAGGGGCCACATTCTTATGTAAAAGGATGAGTTATATATGCAGTGGTTTATTTTCTTAAGGATGCTTCTTATCTCCATTCTCTGTGGAAATTATAACCTTTTCTTCCTCCCCTTTTATGTTTTTGTTGTCCCAGTTTATGCATATTTATTTTTACTTTTTTTTTCAAGCTCGATAGCCTCTTTAGTGTTTCTAGAAATGCTGGTCTTTTGCTGGAGAATCCCCTCAGCTTTTATATGTCTGAAAAGTCTTTTTCTTCATCTGGTTGGCTCTGCTTCCTACGCTAGCTATTTCATTTTTTATTTCTTTAATTGTGTTGTTTATCTCCAAAATTTCTATATACATGTTTTTTATTGTTTCAATTTCCTTACTGATATTATTTAGCTCTCTCTGTATACTCCACCAATTTTCTTTGATCTCTGAGTGTTTTCAAAATTGCAATCTTGAATTATGTGTCATTTAGATTGTATATTTCCATATCTTCAAGTTCCTTTTCTGGAGATTTTTCATTTTCTTTCTGAGTTCCTTTGTTCATTAGGGTACTCATTGCTATCAGACTCTTCCTCTTCCTGTGCATAAGGATTTGTCCCTTGGTAGATGTGAATAAATCTTTTTTCAATTCCTAGCTGGTATTGCTTTAGTGTCTTTCAATATTTTCTTTTGGTTATTAGGTTTTCTCATAGTAGGCATCTTCTTAGAAGGTAGCCTACTTTTGGACTCAGTTGCCTTGCTTTCTGTGCACCTCCTCTTTGAGAAGCTATGGTGGGCGATGGTATTCTATGCCTCTGAGATTCAACTGCAGTCAGAAGCTGCCACACCCATGCTTTACAGTTTTCCTGGATTTCTCTACAGGATTCAATGAGAAGAGTGGGGGTAGGTTTTTGGAAAAGGTGCAAGTCTGTTTGCATCACAGATTAAAGACAACTTTCCAGTTGCAGCTGACTGGGCAGAGCTGGAGATGAGCTTGGGACAGAGCACAGAAAGCAGTCAGGGTCTGTGTCCAAAACCACACAGTACTCTGGCTGGGGCCCTACCTCATCGAGGGCCACTCCTTGCTTCAGTCACCAGTGTGTTCCTGCTGTCAGCACTACAGCCACCAGAATGTTCTCTAGCCACCCACTTCCTGCTCTGGTCGTGGGCCTTATGCTCTGAAGGCCCCAAACTCCAGTCACCCAACCCATGCTCTGGCAGCTGGACCCATGTTCTGGTCACCCAGACAGATCTCCAGCTGTTGCAAGTCCCCCACTCTGGCCTCCTGCACTGTGCTATGGTCACCCACACCACACTATGGCTGCTCTCCCTGCACATCTGCTGCAATGTCTTGCTATAGCCAGAGGCATCGTCTTCTACTATCTGCTCCACATTCTGCCTGCCTGTGCCTCCACTTTTGTTTGTTCTAGGCCTCCAACCCACCAGGAGTCATTCTACACCTTGATCCACATTCTCACACTCACATCTCAGTCTCTCCTCTGCTGGTCTTTGGGTGGATTTTTCACCAGTCACTAGGTAGGCCTTCTGGTCATGTTCTGCTGCATGTCTGCACACTGCTTCATTTCCTTCTGTCTCACTCACCTCCCTTTCTCTGCATTTTAGGTATTTTCTTGTTGAATGGGTCTTTCAGCTAAGTCTGTGTGTTGCTTAGGGATTCTCCGGTTGGATTTTAATTGTTCAATTTGTTGTTGTTTTTTCGAGGATAGGTTTCAAGAGCTCCTCTCACACCACAATCTTGGTGATGTCCCCTTCCTTCTTGATTAATAAACTGGTATATCTACCTCTCCTACCTCTGGCAATTGTGTGTTTTTGTTTTGTTTTGTTTTGTTTTTAAAGATTTGGAAATTTACTTGACATCAATTGCATTTGCTTAGCAACTGAATATTCAAATTTAAATTAACAATAGACCTTATATAGTGCTATAGATGATAATAATTCAAGTAATGTAATAGTCAGGTATGTAGAATAGTTTAGCAAAGATAAGTAAAGCCAAGTGAAGTCAAGGGACAACATTATTAATGATAGGGTACCCTCACTTAGTATAATGGAGTAATCTTCTAAATCATTGTTATAAGACATATTTCAATAATTCAATTAGAGAATTGTTAAAATTTAAAAACAAAATTGAGAATTGGTACAAAATGATCATTATTAAGCAATAAACAACACAGATATACAGTTGTAAACACAATGCATTATAAGGACAGAAGAGCTCAGGACAGAGATCTTCCTCCATTTCTGAAAATATTTTTCTGTTATTTTTTCACCTTTTTTAAAGATTTATTTTTATTGTTTTTAACAAAGAAAGAGAGGGACAGAGAGAGACAGAGAGAACAGGGTGGCCCCAGAGCATAGTTGCACAACACTAATTTTCTCCCCATGGTGTAGGCATACCTGGGGTGGGAGCTGAACCAAGGATCTCCCACATAGGAGGCTTGCCTCAGTGAGAGCCAAACTGGGGGTCACACCCCAGCTCAGCATATGGTTCTGCATGGGCTGGGGCCAGGATTTGATTCTCAGACCCCAGGGCTGCAAGGAGAGCTCTCAACATACTGAGCTATCCCAACATTTCCTATTTTATTCTATTTTTTAATTCATAATGTATATGACACTTTTCTTGCCCTCAAACATTAAAGATGTTATTTTATTCATGTTTTAAACATAAACAAATAAAAAGCATTCATTACCCTATGATTGGAGGTGGAAAGAAGGGTGGAAAGAGCGTTTTTCTCTTGCCCTTAACAGCAGTACTGCAGTAAAAGTTAAAGCCTTTGATTATCACGCTAAATCTATGTTCTTTATCTACTGTCACCATTTCTTTAGAGTAGGCAGAGGAAATGAAGTAAATGTCTGTCAGAGTGCATCTAATTCTTACTTGGAAGTTGAGTTAGAATAATTTACTTCACATCTAGAAACTCTCTTTAGCCTTTTCACATATTTCTGAAGCCTAACGCAACATGATTTCAAACAGAGAATGGGAATAATTCTATGTAAAAGATGTTCACGGGCTGGACTATGTTTAAATACTCTTTAGTATCTGATAAGCGTCCTTTAATGTTAATATTAATATATATTTTATAACATGTTAGTAAGTTTGGAGAAAATTTGTTTAAGAAAGTTATTAAAGTGTCTAAAGCTTCTTGTAAAATGCTAAAGGCATTGTGGATTTCCAAGTGCTTAAACAGGTTGGAAAATGCTAGCTGCATAAATAAATAAAATGAGCAGACAAAATAAGTTATAATAATTGAGTGTAAAAAACTAATAGATACATTAAAGAAAAGTGTTATTCACAATAAGAATATAAAAATTGAAAAAAGCTTAATGATGGTGGTATTATTTGTGTCCCATTTTAAATATATGTGGAAAATATAAACATGCATGAATAAAATATTGGATAAGGAGTGAAAAAATTCAGGGAGGTCTGGTCTCATTTTAGAGGAAGGAGAGACTGGATGTAAGGAGGAAGACAGAGCCAGAAAATGATTAGGTACTTACTCAAAGAAGTAAGAGTCTATATAAGCTTTCATGCACACACATACAAAAGTATTCAAAATATTATATTTCTACAAGTCTATTGTCTTCAAAAAGTATATAGAAGCTATGATTTCCTTATTATAATTAAATTTTGCTTCATAAAATTTTCTGCTTTAATGCCTTTAGTTTTTACATCATTAGTATGTAAAAGTGTGACCAATTGAGCACAGATGCAATAGATAGTATTGTTTATAAAAAAATATTCTAATAAGATTTTTGAGTACTGAATTTAAGTTCTGCAAATGTCACTGTATTAGTTAGAAGTAAATTTGATGGTATTATAAAAAGGTGACTACAATGGCTTTCCAAATAAGGTTATTATATTTTTTATAAGTAGTCCAGGCTAAAACTGCTCCAAAGGTCTTTGCTACCTTTATAATATAGCATCCTAAGCATGTATATTTCATACTCCTCGTTGCAAGACAGCTGGTCAAACACCTGATTATCACATATGTACTTTAGGCAAAATGAAGAAACAGACAAAAGGTGAATCAGTTGCATCTATGCTTCTTATAAGAAAAACAATTCAGGAAGCTTTATATCATAGATGTCTATTCCTATACCATTGGCAATAATTATGATACTTCTATGTATAAGGTAATATGAGTATATAAACATTACTTATGAGGTATATGGCATCCAAATAAAATTAGTGTTATATTTATAAGAAAGAAAGAATGAATATTGAATAGTCACCTAGGGTGTCAGTTTCTCTAATCATATTTCTCTCATTTGGATTTGTAAGGCCCAGGTCAACATCCTGAGATGATATGTCAACTGAAAAATATTGACCAGTGTATACAGATATCAGTCATATTTCACATCATAAGCATAATATAAAAATCAATTGCCTTGGCTATAAATGGCATGAGCCTGGGATTGTATTTGTGTTTATGATAACAAATGCTTCATAATAACTCAAAGTTTCTCTTTTATCAGAATAAGCAATATTTCTGAACATTGAGTAAGCTAATGTCAGAAATGAGTTAATTAGAATTTTTACTTTTTATATTGTTTACTTCAGATCTAAAGAACTTTTGTATTCCAAAGTATCTATAGTGCAATTTCATGGTACTCTACTTAAGTGACTTAGAGATATATACTAACTGCCTAAAGTTTGATTATTTTAATGATTTTAAGTCTAACAAAACTGAAACACAGATTTGTGATTTTCTAACCAATGTACTTGTTCCAGGATAAAGGCTTTAATCTAAATGTTAAATTATAAATTTGTTCATCAAAACTAATGTGCAGACAACAGAGAAAACAATTTTAGTAAAAGAAACTGAAAGTATATCAAAATTTTATAAATAATTTATGGTAGTAAATCAGGCATAGAATAAACTATCACAGAACCTAAACATAATTACCAAATATCCTGAGGTTATGAGTAATGCTAATACAGCATTTTAAATAACATGTTCACTAAAAAAGATTTAGATCATTGATAACATAATTAGTTGATTAAAATTTCTATTTTGTCAAGTGGCTTATTGTTATATAAACACACTATTTTGATTCTCAGATAGATGCTGAATTTGAGCAAAATATTTAAAGCTATACACTATTTGTATTACTAGAATGATGCATTACCTTTGAGTAATTTAAAGAGTTATATTTGGAAACATTCTCTGATTTTAATTTACTATTAATTCATTTATTCATCAGGCATGATGTGGATTTTTCTACGTTATGACTAATAAGCAATATGAGTGTTTTGCAAAAGCACATGTCATACCATCTATTTCATAAGTGATACTTCAGAAACTTGCTATCTGTATTCAAGTTATACCCATATTTTATATCTTTAAAAGTTCAAAATTATTTTAGATATGATAATAAAAATGTTGTATTGATTATCTTGATTGGGATAGTACAGTATATATTAACCAAAATCACATATCTTTTTTTTTTTTTTTTTGACAAAGAGAGAGAGAGAGAGATACAGAGACAGAGAGAGAACTGAACTGGGGGAACTCCCTAGTTCAGCAGATGGATCCGCACGGGCCAGGGCCAGGATTCGATCCTTGGTCCACGGCACTGCAAAGTGATCACTTAACCCACTGAGCCATTCCAGCTTCCCCCCAAAATAACATATCATCTTAATTTTCAGTTGTAGATTGATAAATGATTACTGGCAACTTTCTGATACACAGCACATAATAAATTCATACACACCCACAAAATACACACTCCATGAATGCATAAGAGTGTATATCAGAGCTATCCAGAGAGTATCCAGCCATGTACACATTCTCATTATATTGACAATGGGTGTATTTTTTTTCTAGACAGCCCTCATATATGTTTGTTTATTGCATTCTAAAGCATATATGTGTATGTGTATATCCAGATTTATATTTCAAAAGTTTCTAAGAAAGTCTGATATTTAAAAGAAGTAGATTAACTGTGGTCTCTTAACTGACTCTGGTTTCTTTTTTTCTTAACCTGTAAATTACTGAGATTTTAAATATATTATTCTTTATACTATTAGGGTAAAGATGCAACATGTCAGAAATTTTAGAACTAAAAAAAAAATTTTGACTCTTAAAAAATTTTAGTTAAATGGTTATTCTAACTTTAAAATTTCAGTGTCATTTTGTCAGAGTTATTCATTGTTAAAAGGATTAATAATGTTTTTTCTACTAGTAATGGTATATTAAAACATTATAAATAAAAATCATTGCTATAAGTTTGCCTTCAAAATGTTTTGAATTAAAGATCTCTAGTATTTTCACAATAATCTTCCAAAAATCATAAACATGATTGATAGAATTATATACTCTTAAGAAAAACCTCCACAATTAATGACATCAAGTATTGTCGAAAACCTTAACTAAGCAAAATAATTATTTTAATAGCAGATTAGCACCCATTATTTTGCCTTACTCAACATTAATTTGCACTGACCCAATGACTTGCTTAGAGCAGGTTAATGCTAATGAGGTCAAGGTCACAAGGTCTTTGCCTTGTAGGCCAGTTAATTTGCTCTGTACCTTGGCTATCGATTGTACCTTATGGTGGTGAGTCTTGTTCAAGAACTTTTACAAAAAGAAAAAAAAAGTTTCACTTAAAAAATGAACTGGGTGGAGGAAGCCGGGATGGCTCAGTGGGTTAAGCGCTCACTTTGCAGCGCCGGGGACCCAGGATTGAATCCTGGCACCGGCCAGTGTGGACCAATGTGCTGAACTGGGGAGTGTCCCCAGTTCAGTTCTCTCTCTGTCTCTGTATCTCTCCCTCCCTCTCTCTCTCTCTCTCTCTCTCTCTCTCTCTCTCTCTCTCTCTCTCTCTCTCTCTCTCTGTCTGTCAAAAACAATAAAAAAATGAATTGGAAATGTTTGGAAACAGTTTTTACCTTTTAGAAATCAAGGTTTTACTGGAATTCAAGCAGCTAGAGGAAACTGTAAAAGGCAATGGCAAAGAGAAAGTTATTCAAGTGTAAGTCACGGTTAGAAATGTAAATTTGAAGCCACTTTTGAATCATGTCTAATAATGTGGCACATAAGGTCCTTTTTTCTTCAGTTATAACTCAGTATGCCTATAGTTGTAAGTATAAAAACTATATATAAATAAATCATAATTTTCTGGTAATGGTAGGCAAAATTGAAAGCACTAGCATTTTTTAATTTCTGTTTTTTAATCCTTAGCCTTTGTTCAAAGCAAAATTCTTTTTCACAATATCTAATTCTTCAATTGCAACAACTTCAGTTTCAAGAGAAAAGGTAGTCATGTGTATATCTAAATAGGTCTAATGTTCTGCTTATATAAGGAGTTGTGGGTATCATATTGAAGTGTAATATTCATAATTTACTGTGTGGAAATTCAATTATTTAAGCACTAGTTTATAATTCTTCTTTCTGGTGTCTGCTTTGTTAATTAAGTTATATATAACCTTTCATATTAATATTATACTTTAGAAGTTCACTATGCTAACATTTTAAAGTATAACCACCAAAATTTCTCCTTCCCTAGCATTCAATACATTTTAAATATTTTTGGTAATATAATACAATTAAATACCATTATTGGTCCTTATTTTGAGACAGTAATTGAAAAAAAGTATTTTTCAAAATCCATTATTATCTCATTTAAACCACAGAACAACACTATAATAAAGGGATTTTTAAGCCCATTTAAAAAATAAAATTAAGTGTAAAGAAAAAAAAATAAAACTTGACCCATTATGTCCTAGGAATATCCACCAGGTTGATGACATGCTTGAGTAAGCCTGTGTCAGCTTCTGAGAGTCAATTGTTAAATTTTGTGAGAAGGTTTTAACTGTTGGTAGCTTTTAAATAACAATGGTGGGAATGTTTACACCACAAAAATTGGCAAATGCTACTAATCAGAGCTTTCTCTTTTTAGGGCTGCTTTACTAGCACACAACTGAATGTCATTCAGATTATTTCTGTAGAGTTAGCATTTATATTTTTTCTGTGTTTTATTAAAGAACCCATGCTTTTAATCTCTACATAGTATTGTTTTCATTTGACACTTTTACTCTTCAAGAATTTATTATTATGGATAGGTATGGCATTAGTAAGGTCAATAAATCTTAAATTATATTTTATAGTGCTTTATAGTAAATCATGCTTAACATTGATTGAATTGGTGATTCTTGAATGTCAGACTAGAAAATATGGCTTTTATTAAATAGCTAATAGAAAGTTGTCATGCAAGGCAAGGCTATCACCAGAACTACAATAAGATTCTTAATATATTCTCTGTCAGTAGGGTAAAAGTGGTTCTCAGGAGAAGGGACTAGAGGTAAACAATCAGAAGGCTATTAAAATAGTCTCTGTGACAGGTAACAAGTTCTTCACTAATACAGTAGTGGTAGTGTGGTTCCTGAGTTTTACTGTTCCTACCAGAGGACATCTACAAAACATAATAAAATGCCATATGGAAACTTAACTCTGGTGGCTTAGTACAAATTTTTGCTCCTGTAAAATACTTCATTTACAAGAATCAATACTATTGTACCTGAGTGTCTTCCTTTTTAAAAAAAAACAAATTTCCTTCTTGGGAGCACTGTACCATTTCTAATTATTTGATGAAAGTAATGAAGTGAATTCATATTCAAAGTTTCAGACACTTATGAATTTATGCTCAATCTAAAGCATTTTTATCCTAGGAATATCTACTATGTTCATGTCAATTTTTCCTCCCTCTGTCCTAATATTAGAATGTGCTGAATATGTTTGATTATATTCAAGTTGTCCTTTTGTTTTCTGTTTGTTTTATTTTGCTAAATGAATTGCTCTAAGGAAAGGTCATTCACCATTTTATCAAATCTTACTCTCTGTTGGAAACACCACATTAATAAAGATTAAGATATAGGACTCCAGGGGCTGCCAGGATAGATCAGTGGTTGAGAGCTTGACTCACAATCATGAGGTCCAGGATTGGATTCCTGGCCTTGGCTTGTGCAAACCCACATGCTGAACTGCATGCATCACAACTGGCATCCACTGGGGTCACATGGCAGTGAAGGTTCTCACCTCCCATGTGGGAGGCCACTGCTTTGGTTCCCCTCTGGCATGGCCTCACATGCACCTATTTGGAATGAAACCATATATCACAACTAATGATGTACAACTATGGAGACTGCTCTGGGCTTTCTCTCTCTCACACACAATAAAATAAATATTAAAAA
This sequence comes from Craseonycteris thonglongyai, assembly GCA_004027555.1. Classification (NCBI taxonomy): domain Eukaryota; kingdom Metazoa; phylum Chordata; class Mammalia; order Chiroptera; family Craseonycteridae; genus Craseonycteris; species Craseonycteris thonglongyai. The sequence goes on from PVKE010034547.1 coordinate 14,213, forward strand.
ATATATATAAATGTGTATATAAATATACATATTTATATATTATAAAGTTATGGGACTCCACTCCTTTTGTTTAAGTGCTTCAAAAACTGCATTATTATTTTTAAACAGCAAAGAATTGATCTGTTCTACCGTCACAGAAAGAAACAAATATATGCTTAAGCAAAGGGGTTTTATTATTATTTATTTAATGAAATTTGTATAGTTGATAGTTTATATTTTAATAAAGTGTATTAGTATATGTTCCATGACCAAATCAGAAATTAAAAAAGACTTAACAGGTATAAATCTCGGTCTATAAGCTCTATTGATAAAAAAAAATTTTATTCAGTTATTATTTTTATAACTTTCCTAAGTTTTTACATTGTCTCCTTCTCTTGGGCTTGCTTTACAGTTGAGCTCAGTAATGGTTATGTTCCCTTCATTCTCTCACCATTACTCCAACACCCTACACATGATCAGTGTCCAATGGCAGAAGTGGCTCTGTTTTGGTTATCTATCCATAAGATCTCCAAACATCTTGCAATATGTGCCTTTATGTCTGGTTGCTGTATGTCATTTTAGTGAGATTCTTTGTAGCAATGTGTGTAATGCACTCTGTATTATTGGGTTGCTGAGACTTTCTTTTCCTCATTTTAAAACTTCTTTGGGGGCATGGTGGTTAGAGTAGATACCAGCCTTATGCTGTTCAGTAGAGAGATTTTTTTTGGATATCTTTATTGAAACCAAAGACCCAAGACTTTGATATTATATAAACATCTCATATAAGGTTATATCATTTATTTTTCATTTTCTTACTTAAAATAAGATTGCATACACAATTAAACATAAGGTATTTAATACAAGGATTTCTTGATTATACAAATATGTTTATGCTTATTCATGAATGTAAACAATGTTGGTTTCTTGGAAAAATATTATTCTAAAATTGATGTAATTATTTTTTTAATAGAATCAGTGATTTGAGAAAATTTTGATATTGAGATTGTTTTGACATTCAAATATAATATCCTTAGAACAAAGAATATGGTTGGGTCAGTGTCAAATCTACCATCATGACATAAGAAAACCAACCTTGCCCACATACTGAATGATGATTTGAGAGTAATGACCTTAATGCTCTAACCAGCGCTTTCACTTAGTCACAGAATATCACCAACTTTTTACAATGTATAAAGTTCATTCTATTAGATAGTGATCCTAATTATCTAGCTATCCTAATTATCTCATGTATCTCAGATTCAAAATGATTCAAGTCAATCATTGTAAAAATGAGTAGAATTAACTTATTGCTGTTAATTTGAGTTTCTGATTCTTGTGTACTTGTTTGATTCATAAGAAGTTAAAATAGTCCAAAGGCAGTAACTAAATTACCTTTGTAGTTCATCGGACACCTTCAGAATTCTTCTTAATAATAAAAGGAAGGAAGGAAGAGATGGAGGGAGGGAGGGCAGGAGGGAGGGAAAGAAAGAAAGAAAAAGGAAAGAAGAAAAGAAGGAAAGAAAGGAAGAGAAAGGAAGAAAGAAAGAAGGAAGGAAAAAAGGGAGGTAACATTATTTCTAGAAATAGAATCAAAATGCTATTAATAAAAAGTATCTCATAAACAAAAGACTTATTGAATTTTTCTCCTCTTCATTTCTCTTATAAGGCCAGATGTTCCTGTGTCTGTCTAGCTTACTAGGGAGCTAGTGATTATGCTCAGACTTCTTAAACTGGGGCTGTTGGCTGGGGTTGGACAGTTTTCAAGTCTTAGTTTCTGGTCCAGCTTAGTCTCCTCTGTGCATCCCATTGTTCAGTCAGCCAAGGATATTTGGGGAGCTTGCCTATCTAGCTTCTAGGGCTCTTTTATTTCCAGGCTCTTCCTTTTAAATGTTTGATTTGTCTTCATCTTTCACCAATCCAGTCTGTACAGCCAGGCTAGCAGAGCTTCATGTTTTCACCCCTGCTTTCTACTTTGTGTGCTACTTTTACTGATCATGCAGCAGGATGTGGTTTTTCACTGTGTTCCAATCAAGTCATCTGCCTTTGTTGGCGAAAGTGCTGGTTTTCTTGGCCAGCTCCACTGTCCTTGGCAAAGGGGAGCTTGAGAGGTGGGAATGGGAGCAGCCTCAGGCAAGCAGTCCAAAGAGCTTCAGTGATTTTAACTGATGTTTTAGTAGTTGTTGTTTTTTTCTCTATGTAAATGGTTCTCAGTTTGGTTTTGCCTTTCATCAGCTTCAGAATCCTGACATGATTGTGTCCAACAGCACTGTAGTTTTGTACTTGCTCTTTTTTAGGAGATTTACCAATATCTTCCATCTATCATTGCTAGGAAACCTGATTTCTTTTTCTTGCATCATTAAAGGGTTTTTCTCAGTTATCTCATTTTATCATCATAGCTAGTCTATGACTTAATAATATTCATATATACATAAGCAGAATTATGACCAAATGATTCACAAGAATAACCAAAAATAGGGTCTATGTAGGCCAAAAGATATAGAATTGTTGGTTTGTTATAAGAAAATCATTCATACCAAAGTGATAGTGGACTTTCTTTACATAAGGAAGGAAAAACAAAACCATTCTGTTTCATAGTCATAAATAATGTCTCCACTTTCATAACTAGAGTGAATGATCCTTTTCCATCAGCACTTTTTCTCTCATTATGATATCCAAATATTATCACTGTTAAAATATATTGTGTTTTAAGTATAATGAAGGCAACCAAAATTAGGAGCATACTTAGACTTAAAAAAAAGAAAAGAAAGAATCTATATAACATGTAACAAAAAATGCAGTTCTATTAGGAATAATATTTCTAAAAACAGCATAAAGATGATATTTTAGTATCTAATAATCACTTTATGTTTTCTAATACTATGACTGAGGTTGAAAATAAATTTTCAAAAATATGTGTTATTTTTAAAAAAACAGAACACACACACTAAAAATGCATGTATCTACGACATAATTGACATCACATTTGAGTGGTTTTCTAAACACTTCCATCGAATCTCCAACTGTGCTTCACAACTAAATTCGAAGACAATCGTTTTATTGTGGTTGTCACAGATTTATTGTTTTTATTTGTTTTTTGTGTGTGGGTGTTTGTGTGTGTGTGTTTTGAGAGAAAGTGAGGGGTGGGGGGGGG
>PVKE010034548.1:0-17338 GCA_004027555.1 Craseonycteris thonglongyai
CCTCCCTGCCCCCTGACTCCACCCAAGACCTTCTTCACTCTAAGCCCCGGCCCCACCGTCGCTAAGCCGTGCAGCCCTGTGACACCCCGCGTGGAGCCAAGACTAGGGCAGACAGTGGGGGGCCCACCTGGGCATCGCCCCCCACCACCGGGCTGCAAGGGATCCGCCCGACCGCCCGGGACCCACAGGCCACTGTGCAAGGGGGAGCAAAGGGGGAGAGCCCAGGCGAGCTGCGCCCCGAGCCCGGGGCTGCTGCCCAGGCGAGCTGGGAGCCCAGGGAGTAGCCAACAAGACCTGAGAATAAATAGGCACACGCTTCACCCAGAAGTACATTTGGGCAAGGCTGAATGTGTCATCGGCGTCACCCACGGGTGAGCCTGCCGGGACGGTGGCTGCTGGAGGGTCACCCCAGGGTGACGCCGTTCTCTCTCTGTCTCCACCAGAGGTTCTCACTTGATCCTGTGGATCTAATCCCCGGCTCTCAGCATTGATTTGGGTGCTAGCATCGTCCCAGCTTTGTCCCACAGGACAGCCTTCAACGGGCTCGTGACCCACATTCCCTACACAATGGCATCCCAGGGACAGTGAGTGCTCCTGGCCGCGCACGGTGGCTTCCAAAGCCATCCTGCATCAGAACCAGGCTCGTGTGCACCCCGCTGGCCGCTGGGGTTCCGGGGCTGTGCAGCTGAGCTCCTGGGGGTGGGAGGCTGAGGAGCCACCGAGGCCACAGGACAGACCCTTCCTTGCACCTGACGCTGAAGATGCTGCTCTTGGGAAGGGGCCCGCCCCGCGGGGAAGCCCCAGGGTCAGCTGGGAGGCAGACGGAGGCGGGGAGACCTGGGCTCCAGAGCCTTGCGTGAGGTTTCTGGGGGAACAGCCAGGACAGGTGGCCAGCTGCTGAGGACCGGCCAGTGGGAATCGCCCGCTGGGCGCTGGGCAGCAGGCCCCGGGGTGACCAGGACTGGCCTGGGGTGAGAGCCCAGGGGAGGTGGCGGGCAGGCCTGGATGGGTTGGTTTGTAAATGAAGGGTGTGGATCCAGGCCAGCAGGCGATTTCCAGGAACTGATTGGCCGTGGGAGGGGCTGTCTCCCCAGGGGAGTGACACCCAGATGTCAGAAGAGTAAGAAATGCTGAGACAGGCTTGCTGCCTTGGCCTGGCTCCATGGCAGAGGCGTGTCCAGCCACCCAGGGGCACCTCACCCTTGGGGACTGTGGGGGGCAGCCCTCCAGAGCCCTTCAAGCAGCCACATGTAGCCATGCCCTTGGGGCCCCAGAGGGTAGCTGTGGAAACACCTATCCCTAGACTCTCACTGATCTCTAAGCCGGTTGAGACTTGTGTAGCCACCCAGTGAACCCCCAGTGAGCACGGGGAGAGCGTGCCTTGCACGGCCGTGGTGCGTGTCCTTGGGTGTCAGCGGGATGGAGACAAGGGCGTGGGTCGCTCCCCTTGCAGCCCCTACCTGTGTGCTGTCTGGGCCGAGACAGGAGTGTCATGCGTGTAGCCGTCACAGTGCTTGTCTGAACCTCCACGTGCGTGTTCGTCAGCTGGAAGCTCCTAGTATAAAGGATGTCCCTTCGTGCGACAAGAATACACTCGCACGCCTGATCTAGCGGAGTCTTACGTGCAGGGTGGGTTTACTGGCGGACAGCACAGTGGTCGTCTTGCTCTTGTGAGCACCCTGCCAACCTTTGCCTTTCAATCCGAGCGCTAAGACGACGAAGCTGGACGTGAGCACCCACGTTCACACCCCCCGGACCGGGAAATAAACAGGTAGCTAGGAAGGTGGGTACAGGCGGATGGCCAGCCAGAAACGACGAAGACTGAGAACTTGTAAAACAGAACTCAAAACTCAAACAGGGGACAAAACTGTTGTTTCAAATGACATACACAACCCCCCGAAAAGGCAGTAAAAGCTAGCCCACCTAACTTGGAGCAAGAACTACAAGCTACGGAGCAGGGCTCGCCCAATGACAGCGACCCTGAGGTGACCGTGTGTGTCCCTGGGCACTGAGCAGAGGTGCGAGTGGGTTCCCGGTAAAGGGAGCCAGGCCCTGGGACTGTTCACACCTAGAAAGGGGGCCGGCGCGCCCACGCTGTCTGGGTGGCCACTCCCACACTGTACACCTGAGTGTGCAGCTCTGTGTCGCAGCTATGCTGAGTCTCTGATACAGGCGTGTGTGGGATATGGGTGTGCAGCTGTCAATCAGACCCTGGAAAATCCCAGGGGTGATGACACCCAGCCCACGGAGGTTGGTTGCTAAACACCCTTCTGCATAAACACAGCCAGGGCTCTTTGGAGAAACGTCTGACCCTGGGACAAGGGCAGCGAAAGACCAGAAGCGCCTGGAAAATCCTATCGGGTCAGGAATTAAGGGAGGACTCAGGGAATGACAGGGACTGGTTCAAAGAATGCAGCAGGGGGAGGCCGGGATGGCTCAATGGGTTACGTGCTCGCTTTGCAGCCCCGGGGACCAAGGATCGAATCCCGGGCCCGGCCCGTACAGCCCCGTATGCTGAGCTGGGGTGCGCTTCCCATGCAGGAGGCCCCCAGTTCGGTTCCCGCCCCGCGCGGCCCCCGCCCACCTGTGTGGGATGAAACCGATGACGTGCAACTATGGGGACGGCTCTGGGCCCTCCCCCTGCTCTCTGTCTCTCTGTCTGTCTCAAAAGCAATAAAATAAATCTTTAGAAAGAAAGAAAACCAGTGGACAAGGCAGACGAGAAGGGAGCACTTCCCGGGTCCCGGGGCACCTCCAGGCACGCTCAGGGGTCACCCCTTCTCAGGGTTTCTCGGGGAGTGGGAGGAGCAGCCGGGTTTACATACTCACAGAGCATCTTACTGATGTGTTTGATGAGCAAAAACTTCAGCAGAATCTCATTACAATTTGAGAAAAAGTCCACAATGTCCCGGGCCCAGCCCGGAGGTAGGTGCCCGCAGACCCAGCCCACACACCCATGAGCCCCTGAGGCGCAGGGGGTCCCCGTGTCAGCACGGGGGGCAAGGGAGCGCCAGGTCACCCCATGAATTTGACGGGGAGGCATGTGGGGTCCCCAACGCCCCCAGAGCAGGAGCCAGTCCCTTCCTCTGTCCTCCAGGGGCCCTGGCCCCACATCCGGTCCCGGGGGCTGGGCAGCCCCCAGCAGGCACCGTGGAGATGGCTCAGACGCCGGCACCCTGGAGCCACATCAGCTGGCCGGTCCCTGGAGAGGACGCATGGGTTCTGTCTCCTCCACAGCCACCGTGGTGACGTCAGGCAGGATCTGGGAGGCCCGCAGGGCCGGGACGGCTGCGTTGTCCACTTCTGCCTGCTGCCCTTGGCACTGCGGGGACACTCAGCGTGAAGACCTCGTGGGCCGACACCAGCCCCCGTCTCCCCGGGGAGGGGCTGCAGGCTAAGGGCGGCACCCTCAGGGACGGGGGCCCCCACCCGGCCCAGCCACGTCACCTCCAATGTGGGGAGCAGGCAGCAATACCTGACGAAAGACTCTCCTTTCTGTGAGTCCTGCCAAACAGAGACGTGAGGGTCAGGGGGGGACACGCAGCTTGCCTGTCCCCAGGGAGCCAGGACAGGACAGGTGAGAGGCCATGAGAACACCCCCTGCACCCTCCCCAGTGGCCAGACCCTACCTCACCCCATTGGACCACCAACCAGGGAGAGGGGTGAGCACTTCACAGAGGAGGGACCGGGTACCCCAGAGTTGGGGGGTAAGGGGTACCGGCCAGTGCCCAGCCTGCTCAGAGCCCGGGACCCTGCACGGGACACTGGCCCACTGCCCACGTTGCAGTTCTTTGCTCAGTGCCTGATCCCTGGGGTCCACTTAAGACACCCCAACGCCAGAGCTGGGTCTAAACAGCTGGATCCTGGTGTCCAGCTGGGGTGTGACCCAGACGAGGAGCCCAGGGCAGGGTGGACACTGGACGAGGGAGTGAACAAAGGGATGGCTGACGCTGTCCCAAGGGTCCCGCACACAGTGCCCCCCTCCCGGGATCTGAGGGACAGAGCTGGGGACAGCGTCTGGGATGAGAGTGCTGGGACCTGAGCCCTGACAGGACCCCGGGCCGGTGCTCACCTGCTACCACCCTGGCTCTTATCCCGAAGCAAAGCAGCCCAAGGACGAGCAAGATGACAGAAAAGATGACAAACAGCCAGAGCTTCGGGTTCCAGGAGCACCTGGCATCTGCGCTGCTGGTGCCGGGGCTTACTTCCACCTGCCACGCGCCGCTGCAACTGGGAGAGAGGGGCACTGGGACGCGGGCAGCACGCACGGGGCAGCGGCCCGGGGGGCCCGGGGAGAGGGCAGCTCTGGGGTGAACTCGGGTGTGTCTGTCTGCCTCTCCATGTCCCACCGTGTCGGAGAGACAGCCAGGGGCGGGGGGGCCAGGATGGAACAGGACACGTGACAGGAGAGAGGACAGTGACAGTAGGACCCAGGACACGGAGCGGGACAGCAAAGGAGGCAGAGAACACAGACAAACCTGGTGTCAGAGACAGAAAGCCGTTAAAGCCAGTGCAGCAAAGGGACAGACGTGGGCAGGGGAGAAAAGGGGGGGCATGCTGGAGACAGAGGGGCCCTGTCCCCTCCCCTGTGCCGGCCACGTCTGGTCCCCCCAGGCTCCCCGCAGGGGCTCAGGGCTGGAACCCAGGGACCTGCGTTCTGGGGTCCTGCTCTGGGGAGTGAGGTGCTCACTGTGACAGCCTGCCTCGCGGCCTCTGCTGAGCCCACACTGGCAGGGAACCCCTCAGCCCTGACACTGGGGGACACCCAGACCACAGGGCTTGGGGGCTCTGGCAGCAGCAGCACCCCCAAGTCTGCTCCAGGAAAGCTCATCCTGGCGCCGGGCTCTTGGCCAGCGTGGGGTGTTGTGCGAAAGCCACAGGGTCCTAGCAGGTGCAGCCCAGCGGAGCGCGGGTCTCTATGCCCAGGCAGGGCCCTCATCTCCCGGGGACCCCCGAGAAGGCCCCTCCTGGGAACACGGGGCTCACACGCCCCGATCACCTACTTGGTCCACGGCCTACACTCCGCCAGGGTCCCGTTGGGAGAGAAGGTCCCGAGCGGGCAGTCTGCACACACCGTGTCCTGCCACTCGGTGCCTGAGAAACGAGAGGGCCAGGCAGAGGGGGCTGGGGCCGGGGGCGGAGAGCCGGAGAGCGGGGCCAGCCCACCCCTAAGGGCAGAGGGGGAGCCGGGCGGCCCACCCTGGGCTGTGGGTCGGGGGTGTCCCCTAGGAGCTCACCCCTGTCCTGCACCCTCTGGCCCGGCCTGCATGTGCTGTGGGGTCTGCACTCGGCACAGTCGCCCCCGGCCTCCGCCACGCAGAAGTGGCCCCGGTCACAGCTGCACACGGTGTTCTCCGTGGGGGAACACGGCCGCCGGGTCACCAGGTCCATGGCTGGGATCCGGGGAGAAGGCGCTGAGGGCCGGCGCAGTGGAGCCACGGGAGGGAGCCGAGCTGGGGGCGGGACAGCCTGCCCGGGGTCAGGACGGGCCATGGGAGCCCGGCTCCGCTGCCCTGGTGTGTGTCTGGGACTCTGTCCGGCTCAGCCAAAGCACAATGCCAGGCGGTGCGGGACCCGGGCGAGTCCCCAAGGGGCTCCAAGGGCCAGGAGCAGCAGCGGGGGGCGGGAAGGCCAGCCCTCGGAGCGGGGTGGAGGGGGCGCCAAAGAGGTCTAGGCAGCGACCAGGCCTCTGGGGGAAGGGAGAACCCCGCGTCCCAGCCTGGGCCCAGACAGGAAATGGGAACCACAGACAGCCACGGGGGGCCCCCTCACCCTGAAGCCCTGCCCCTCACAGTTCCCATCCTGCCCTCCAGGCCACCGCCCCCCACCCTCACCCCCAGGGCCCCCTGCGGGGCAGCCTCAGTGACCCGCGCCCCCCACCTCAGTCCATCAGGCAGCTGCTTCTGTGGGTGCAGCACCGGGCTCTGAGCCCACCCCCACCCCCACCTCGCTGAACCCCAGAGCACTGTGGCCTCCATCTTTGTCCTGCCCCCCGCAGACCACCTGCCCTGGCAGGAAGGAGTGGCCGCGGGCTGGGGGTGGCTCTCTGCTGGGTGGGGGTTCGCCTCAGGCTGGGGAGCCCCTGAGCTCTGCAGGGCCCAGCTGGTGGGGTGATGGGAGGAGGGGTGCTGGACCCCTCTAGAGGAGGCAGGTGTGGCTGCGGCCCGAGGCTCCGGGGAGGGGTCCCGGGGAGGGAGGCGGGGCGGGGCCTGGCGCTGTCCTCACCTGGGTCGCAGACCCTGCATTGCAGACACTCGCTCAGGCCGTTGAAGTGGGCCGTGTAGGTCCCGGGGGTGCAGGGGGTACACAGCGTGCTTGTCCGCTCCCCACAGGCCCGCTTCACTCGGTACCCTGGGGGGGGGGCGCCCACTAGCTCAGGAAGGGGCGGGCCCTGGGGAGCCTACCCATCACTGTCACCTGGAGGCCGATGTGACACCTCTCACAACCACTGAGCTGTGTCCCCAGGCCCGACGCCCGGCTGAGCTGCCACCCGCCACACCAGTGAGTGAGCTTTGGGGTACGGGGGAACTTTCTGGAAGGCTGTGGGGTCTCCCCGGACACCTTCTGAGCCCAGGCATCCCACACAGTGCAGGGCAGTGGGAGTCTCGGAGGGAAGAGTGTCCTGGGGTTCAAGGCCCCCCCAAATGCTCTAGAAGCCTCGTGCCTCCCACGGGGGGGCTGTGGCAGGGGGGCTCCATGCCAGGGTGTGCCCCCACGGGGGTCCCCTGGGGGGCGGCACCCACCTGGGTTGCACTTGGGGCAGCACTGGGTCCCCACGGGGTACTCCTCCTCTCTGCAGCGGGACACAGCCAGGGCGCAGTGCGGGGGCCCCAGGAGCAGGAAGCACAGGGCCTAGGGGACAGGGCGCGTTGGGTGGAGGGGCCGCGGGGTGGCACGGTGGGCACAGGGTGGCTCTGGAGTGAGCGGTTGGCCACGCCCTCGGGCCGCTGGGGTGGGCAGCGGGCATGGAGGTGGCCCAGGGCAGGCACGGGAGGGGGCAGTGGGGAGGGCGGGACAGAGCAGGAGGCTCGAGGCGACTCACCAGACTCAGGGTGTCAGCCTTGGGCGCCGGGCTCCGGGGGGGTGGTCCCCCGCCCCGCCGAGGCTCCATGTTCGCCCTCAGGACCCCTCATACCCTGACCGCTGTCCCAGGACCCCTGCCAGCGGGACCAACGATGCACTTGACCTCGCCGCTGTCGGAGTTCAGAGAAAATGAAAGAGAAAGTGAGTGTGGAGGCGAAAGAGGAGGGGCGCCTGGCTCCCCTAGAGGCTTCCTCTCCGCGCCCCATGTGGAGCCCCTCAGCCCACCGCTGCCGGGGCCAAAGGGCCTCTCAGGACCCAGGAGTTGCCCAGACAAGGCGGGGTGGGGGGCCGTGGGGGGGGCCCTGCCTGCACCAGGGAGCCAGCCCAGCGCCCCGCCAGCAGCTCTGGCCCCTCCTCTGTCCATTAGCAGCCTCCCTGGAGTCTCCAGTGGAAGTGGGTGCCCCCCAACCCGCCTCTGCACCCCAGAGAGCTGTCCGGCTGCCCCTACAGCGCAGGCACCCCCTGGGCTTCCTGTTACCTGTGTCAGCCGCGACAGAATCAGGGTAGCAGTCCCCCACAGAGGCTTCCAGCCAGCGTGGTGCTGGCTTGTCCCCACCTCCCCTTCCCGAGCTCAGCGGTGCACAAAGCCTCTGTTCAAGCCCCGCGCCCACCTGTGCAATGAAACTGTGTGGAAAAACCAATGAGGTGCAAGCATGGAGACGGCTCTGGGCCCTCCCTCCTCTCTCTCTCTGTCTCTGTCAAAAACAATAAAAATAAATCTTTTTAGAAAAAGGAAGCACAGGAGACAGGCACCCGGGGGCCCCGTGGGGGAGGGGACATTATGTAATCCTTGAGCACACAGTGGGGCTCCCCACTGTGTTCTCCCCTCATCCCGCCCTCGAGGGGATGGGGCTCGGCCATTCCTGCCCCCATTTCACAGATGAGGAATGGGGACAAAGACAGGCAGACAGACAGATGGCCCTGCTCCGGTCCCCCATGTGCAAGCTGCTCAGACCCCAGCCTCCCTCCCCAGACCCACAGGAGCCCCCAGAGCTGGGGGACCCCACCCACCTGGTGCCCCAGATGGAGGGCGACTGGGTGAGTCAGGCGCACCCCCAGGCCCCCAACTTCCATGTCACACGCATGTCCCCAGCTCACGTGAGAAGCACCTTTATCTGTGAGTTGCAAAACCAGTTCAACGTGGCGGCTTCGGTCTAATCAGACCGTGAGGTCGGCGTCCAGCCCGGGACGGTCCCTATCAGGCCCTGGCCAGACCCAGGAGCCACCCCTGCAGCCGACCGATAACCGACCGCCCGGCCAGGCTGAGCTGGAGCCCCCTCTGGGCACTGTCTTTGGCACCAAAGTCCTCTCGGTCACTGCCTAGTTCCATCTCTGGGGGCCCTGCTATTACGGGGGTTGCGCGGGGGGCTGACCACTGTCAGCACTGGCCCGGGGCCACCGCTGGCCACCGCCCCCAGACCGGACAGCCACGTGTCACCCAGACCCGTGCCCAGAGGTCCCGTGAGGCTCTCAGCAACACGGGTCCCCATCATCCCCCAGGGCCTGGTAGAGGGTCCCCCACCCTGCTGCTCGCCTGCCTGCATGCCACCGGGGTTTCCAATGAAGAGGAAGGGGCACCCCCTGCACCCCCTGCTCAGCTCTGATGAGCCCTGGGGGATTCTCTGGAAGGTTCCAGAAACCCCAGCATCACATGGGTCCCTGCAGCACAATGCAGGGACCCAGAACAGGCCCTGGGGGTGCTGCCCCCACCCCACTCACCTCCCAGCTCCCGGGCTGGGTGCCAGAGGGTTCTAAGCAGACACCTGCTAAGGCCCCCAGGACTCTCAACCTCCCGTCAGATACACCCTCAAAAGTCGTGTCATCCACCCTTCCCTGGGCAAGTGGGGAAACCGAGGCACAGCGAGGCGCAGGACTCACCCACAGGCTGGCTCCTGCCCCCTCCCCCACCGCACCCCAGCATCAGGCCGCAAGGTCCTGGGTGCCTGAGCCCAGAAGCAGGCCTCAAGGGGGGCTGGGGGCGACCCCCACAGACCGCTGTCTGTGCCAGGTCTTGCTGAGCCCTGAGCTCCCCCCGGAGGCCTCTGGCTGCTGAATTTAAAGCCTTGCCCCCTCACCCCCTTTCTGGCCCTGGACCCCCCACTTATTTGCTCGGTATCTGCCTGGCCTCCAGACGGCAAACTCCAGATGGGAGTTTTGAGTCCCTGGGAGCAGGAAGGAGGCGCCTGGGCTTCGGCTACTCCTCCCTCCCTCCCTCCGTCTGCGCTCACACCGGGGCCAGGCCCTGCTCTAGGGTGGGATCCATCAACAATGAGAGAGATGGACGCAGGTGAAGCCGGCTCTCCCTCATACCAGGCGTCCCCATCGCGGGCACCTGCTGGGTGTCCCTGGTCCCTCCCTCAGCCCCGCCCCCAGGCAGCAGGCAGGGCAGGATGGGTGTCGCACGGAGCACCACACCGACCTGAGGCTCCGTGGGCTGCTTCACCCCATCCTTACCTGGGGACAGAGGTGGGGCCCGCCCCCCAGGACCTCTCCTTCCAGTGCCCTGTGTGAAGTGGGCACGGGGACCCCAGGGACCCCCTCTCTTCTCCCAACACAACCAGGGCCTGTGCCCAGAGACCCCCGAGGGCCCAGGGGAAGGCCAGAGCACGCCCCCCACCGTGCAGTGCAGGTGGGGAAACTGAGGCTGGGCCTGCGCTGCCCGCACCCCCTGAGTCACCCCAGCAGCACTGTCAGCACAGCTGCACGAGGGCTGCTTGGAAACCCCCTGATCACATTTCCTCTTTCTTCTTAGGAAGCAGTTTTCCAGGGTCTTGAGCATGGGACCCTGGAGGGCAGGGGGCAGGGGCATCGGAGGGCCCCCCGGAGGCTCCCCTGCCCCCCTCTGCATTGAGGCTGGTCTCAGCCACCCCCCGACCCCCGCTGACAGGCAGTGGCCCCTGAGGCAGAGGGGCCTGGTCCCCTCTCTCTGGGGGTCACGGTCCAGGGAGGGTGCAGAGTCTAAAGGGCAGAGGCGGAGTCACAGGCTCCGTGGGGGAGTCACGTGGTGGCGCGCTCCGTGGGGGAGTCACGTGACCGTGCACTGGGGTCACGTGGCGGCGCGCTCCGTGGGGCTCTGGGGTGAACAGTAGCACTGAGCGGGGGTCGTGGGGACAAGATGGGATGGCCGGTCTCTGGAAAAGGATGAGGTTGGAGCACTGTAGCCGGAGGTAGTGGGGTCGCTCCGGTGAGGCACGCAGGGGACACCACAGTGCCACCAGGGGCCTCCTGGAGGGAGGCTGGGGTCCCCAGGTGCCTCCTGTGCTGGGGAAACTGCAGAGGGTGGAGCGGAGCTCGGTGAGGAGGTGCGCAGGTCACCCTGCGGGGACAACCGAGGGGCACGGAGAGAGCGACTTGGTGTCACCTGGGAGACTGCCTCCAGTTCTCGTGGTGAAGAGCAGGGAGTGGACAGGGAGGCCAGGGGACAGAAGACAGGGTGACAGAGATGCTGGGGCACCGAGCACTTCCCAGGGGCCGTGGTGCCTTCTGGGAGGAGAATGGGGGCTGGGGGGTGTCCAGGTCTCCACTCCAACCCAGACTGGCTCCTCCGAGCTCCAGGCTAGGGTATCAGTTGTCCCCTCCAGTGTACCAAGCTCAGCGTGCGCCGGTGCCCCACCCCCTAAATGACCGTCTGCACCCTCCCCGCTTGGGGAAGGTGCTCTGCTCCCCCCTGTAGTCGGGGAGCTGGGAGGCAGAGCACCCCACACCTCAGCTTCGCGGCACCACGTCTAGGCCAGTTCTGGGCTTGGAGCCTGCTCCCCCACTGTGCTCATGCCAGGCCCGGGCCGACCCTCAGGCATCCTTAACCCCCCAGTAGCCCTGGGCTAGCACGTGGCCATGGCCCTGGGGACCGTCTCTACCGATGAGGAAGCCCAGGCAGAGAGCTGGGGCCACAGCCCCGGCTGGGAGCCGCTGAGGGCCGACCAAACGCCGTTCCAGGCCCCTCGCCACCGCTCAAAGCTGCCTCCCTTGTGCCAGTTCAAGAAGAGAGACCTGAGGGACACGGGGACACCGGACGGCCCCTGTAGCAGGCACAGCCACCAATTGCCGCAGCAGGGGCGCCCTGGCAGCACCAGGGACCTCCGGCTCCGGGACCACCGGCCAAGACGGGGAGCAGGACATGCGGGAGCGGCCGACGGAAGAGGCCCCGGCAAAGCCTGGACAAGGGAGTTGGGCGACGGCAGGGCGGAGAAGGCCCCCACGAGGGGTGTCCGTGGGGTCGACGGGCACACAGGCCCCCTGGGAGGACTGATGATGGGAACTGAGCAGGCTCCCCGACAGTTGAGGGGGGACTGTACCCCAGGGCAGCCGTTGTGGGAGGCAGCACGGAAGTAAATATTAGGTCTTTTCGATCCTTGACTGGCCCCGAGCGCCCCGTTTGGGATGAGACCCCCTCTGCGTACACGTCTGAGTGGGAGGAGGCGTGCGCACGGAAGGGCACCTCAGACCCCTTACAGCCGCACCGGGTACGGGCAACAGCCTGAGTGCTCGTCGGGACGGAACCGGTGACATCGCCGTGGGGAAGCGGCACAGCGGGACCTCTGCCACGGAAGCTAGAAACTGAAAGACTGCGAGTCAGCGCTTTTCAGAAACGTGGCAGCGTGGACCTGGGATCCCGACGGGGAGGGCCGCACGGCCCCTGAGCTCCGGGCTCAGCCCAGCTCTGCGCGGGACACGTTCTGGCCGGCAGGGCAGAGACAGACGCTTCGCAGGCCGAGGCCGGCTTGCCGCCTTCAGGAGACGGAGATCGGGGTTTGGGGTTGTGCACATGGATGGGAATTACCAGCAGAGCTCCAAAAGGAGGGAAGTACCCACCCCAAAGCTCCCAAAATCTGCAGAGGGCCCCTTTAGCTCAGGGGAAGACAAGTTACCCACGTACGGCGTGAAACCTGCGGTCACCAGACAGTGACCCACAAGGAGTGGGGCACGGAGGGACCAGCCAGGGGTGAGAGTCCTCCCGGACCACCTGGGCGTCCAGCAGAGACCCCAGACCCTGCTCAGGATAGCAGGGCTCAGCTATCCCAGCAAGCCTGCCCAGTCGGCTCTGACGGGACATGCAGACACAAGTCCCCGAAGGGCCAAAGTGACCAGACGTCACCGAGTTGCATTCCAGAACAAGCGTAAAACTCTAAAGGACTCAAAGAAACAACCCAGAGGGTAGAATAACACAAGGTGCAGCATCCAGTCAGAACTTGCTAGTATGAGGAGGCTGGGGTAGGTCAACAGGCCGAGCACTTGCCTTGCAACCATGAGGTGCAGGGATCGAATCCCAGCCCCGGCTCCTGCATAACAACCCCATGTGCTGAACTGCGGCACAACTGGTAACGACTGGGACGGTGACAAAGGTGCTCGCTGCCCATGCGGAGGCCCCTGGTTCAGTTCCTGCCCGCACGGCGCCACACCCACCCGTGTGGAATGAAACCATGTCACAGCTAATGACGTGCAGCTATGGAGACGGCTCTGGGCCCTCCCCCTTCTCTCTGTCTCTCTCTGTCTGTCAAAAACAATAAAATAAACCTTAAAAAAAACAACAAATAAAAGGCAAACCACCCTCCAGGAGAAATATCCACAACAGATATAGATTGTATCCAAAGATATATTTTTAAAAAGTGATCACTCAGCAAGGAGATAAACAATAACTACTATAAATGTATGCAGATGGGCTGATAAATTTTGCCTCCACTTAAATAGAAAATAAACAGGGGAAGATATTTTATTAATAATAGAATTTTAGGGGAAGCCGGGATGGCTCAGTGGGTTAAGCGCTCACTTTGCAGCCCCGGGGACTGAGGATCGAATCCCGGCCCCGGCCCGTGCGGACCCATGTGCTGAACTAGGAGCTCCCCCAGTTCAGTTCTCTCTCTGTCTCTGTCAAAAAACAATAAAAATAAATTTAAAAAAAAATAGAATTTTAAAGAGACCTGCCTTCATCACTCCTGTGCAAAGCTGCATAGTTATTTTTCTACATACACTTCCACCAAGGCTGCACTAGTTTTTGAAATCTGGTCTTAAAAACATCAGTGTTTTGTTTTTGAAACGGTTTCCTCAGCAGACTTTGCCTCTTCATCAAAGATGAACCACGTGACCCAGCGCCTTACTGTGCCCACATCACACACTGAGCACCGCACACGGCTGGCATCCGTCCGTGAATTTCAATGGGAGGAACTTTTTCCACTGTTAAGAATTCAATAACGGGAAGCCGGGAGGGCTCAGTGGGTTAGGTGCTCACTTTGCAGCCCCGGGGACCGAGGATCGAATCCCGGCCCCGGCCCGTGAGGACCCACATGCTGAGCTGGGGAGTGCCCCCAGTTCAGTTCTCACCGGGTGAGACCCCGGCCCAGCTCCTGCCCTGTGCAGCTCCACACCCACCTGTGG
Organism: Craseonycteris thonglongyai; assembly: GCA_004027555.1. Lineage (NCBI taxonomy): Eukaryota > Metazoa > Chordata > Mammalia > Chiroptera > Craseonycteridae > Craseonycteris > Craseonycteris thonglongyai. Next base: position 13,456 of record PVKE010034548.1, read on the forward strand.
AATGAAACTATGTGGAAAAACCAATGATGTGCAACTATGGAGACTGTTCTGGGCCCTCCCCCCCCCCACCTCAAATACAATAAAAATAAATCTTAAAAAAAAAAAAGCATTCAATAACAGCATGCTGTTTGAACCGAACATCTAAACACTCTTGCATGTCGATGTGCACTGGGTGACAAACGTAAGCGTCTGTGTGTGCGAGGTCAGGAAGGATGGAGGGGAGAGACCCTGTGACTACACAGAGCCGGTTCCATCCAGATCTATCGAATGTCATAAATATTCCAGTGGAGGCAAAATGCGTCAGCCCACCTCGTACCTTCTCGTACGGTTTTCCTCACAACGTTGCCTTTTCTCTAGCTTACGCGAGTGTAAGAATACAGCACACGACACGTAAAACACACGAAATATGTGTCAGTCAGCCATCCGCGTTACTGACCAGGCTCCCAGTCAACAGTAGGCGTTAGTAGTTAAGTTTTGGGGGAGTCAGAGGTTATATGAGGGCGTTTGACGGTGTGAGGGGTTGGCACTCCTGACCCTTCATTGTTCATGGGTCACCTGTACATAACATCCCGAGTGATGTTTTCTAAGTGGGAAATGAAACACAATTCCTCGGCCCAGCCTTCCCACGGGTCCATCTGTCCCTTCGGTGCCCTGCCCCGTACAGGACACTGCGGCCCTCTCGTCACCCACATGGCTGCCGTCACCTGTGCTGCTAGGGCCCCCACAAGAGGGGCTAAGGCCCCCGCCGTGGACGGACCCCACTCCTGACCGCACTGGCTCCAGGGCCCAGCCTAGTCCTGCAGCGGCCCAAGCCCACGACTCCCGCCGAGCGCTCATCACCGGGAAGCCCCGCCCCGCAGCGTGCTCCCTCGGGACAGCGACACCCCAACTTCCCGCGTGCAGGTGTGTCCCTGGGGCGCTGGCTGCCAGCTCCTCAGGCAGGTGGCTGAGGAAGGGAGGCGCACAGAGCTTTCTGTCCTGGGAGCGGGGTCCCCCCATGACTTCCATAGGTTGACGCGCTAATGTATCGGGGACACCCACGCATGCACGCACACCGTATGTGCACACGCACACATATGTGCACACGCGCACATCCCAGCCAGGAGGGCGGGGGCAGGGGGCAAAGGATTTGAAAAGGGCCAAAGAAGCCCACCTACAATGGGCACAACCACCCAAACACCTGGTGGTCGCCATACCTGCTTCTCTGTGCTGGGTCCCTTCCCTGGGGGCGGGGGAGGGGAGGGCTGTCACACCGGCTGCCATTTTCACATTGAGTGCTGCTGTGGTCACTAACGTTCACGGCTGGTGACTGCCAGGGCACCAGGCCAGCCCCTGGGGACCCCACGATTTTCCCAGAAGAGCGTTCTGCCAGGTAGCTCGGCGGTTCCTGTCTGCGGCTTTCCTGTCCCCACCTGCACCCTGGGTCCCCTGCGTCCCACGCCTCACCCCTCACCCCTGGACTGTGGGGTTCAGAAATGAATCGGGGCCAGCCCTTGCCCGCAGAGGCCACCCCCAGGGCTTGCACACCCACACCAAGGCTTGCACACTATCCCCAGGGTTTGCACATCCATTCTCAGGGCTTGCACACCACCCCCAGAACTTGTACACCCACCCCAGGGCTTGCATGCCACCCTCCCCCAGGGTTTGAGTTTGCACACCACCCCCAGGACTTGTACACCCACCCCAGGGCTTGCATGCCACCCTCCCCCAGGGTTTACACACTCAAACCCAGAATTTGCACACCACCCCCAGGGCTCGTACACCCACCCACGCTCACAGCAAAAGGCGGGAGCAGCCCCAGTGTCCACAGGCAGAAAGCTAAGCAAAGCGTGGATTCTACGGACAAGTGTTCCTCACCCGTAAACAGGAAGGATGTTCTGACGCCTGACACAGCGCAGACGGACCCTCAGCACAGGGCGCTCCACGACACGAAAGGACTGACACCCTGTGACCCACTCACGAGGCCCCTGGAGGCATCGAAGCCATGGAGACAGGTCGATGGCGGTGCCAGGGCTGGAGGGGGAGAGAAATGAGGAGAGGAGGTTCAACGGGGACAGAGTTCGTTTGGGGAGATGGAACGTTCTGGAAATGACGGCGGGGATGGCCGCACAACACTGTGCGTGCGCTGAGAGCCAGCGAGCTGGGCCGTGACAGGAGCTGAGGGGGTCAGTCGCGCGTTCTGTGTGTTTCATCACCATGTAAGATAAATCAATCACGGTGTCGCTAAAAGCCCGCAGGCAGCCCACGTGGTGCCAGGCCGTCTGCATGCCCACGAGCCCCGTGTCAGTGCCCACAGAGTTTTTCGAGACGTCCCCAACCCCAGCGGGAAACGGGGCGGAGGTCCACTGAGTCTTACAATCCCCCATGAACACAAAAAGTTCAACTAAGATGAAAACTGAAAGCAGAAGCGGCGGGCGCTGGCGGTTTGCATGAGTGTAAAGTAGGCTGACTGTGCTCCGATTCTCAGCCCCAAACAGGAAACGGGGGCAGAGGTGGGCACCCGCCCGTCCGGCCTTTCACAACCAGAGGTTCTCTTTTGCATTATGAACCGTAATCATGTTTCCCCCCTGAACTGTCACCAGCAGAAGTTAGAGGATTGCTCAACGTTCGTGGCCTGTCCTTTGGTTCACATGAAACAGCCACAGCGTGCCATTGGGCAAAGAAATCCTTCGGCAGATGAAGTGAAGCGGCGTGTGTGGCAGCAGCTGCATGGGTGTGCCTCACACGCTCACTCCCTGATTTGAGCGACACTGGGCCGTGACCCGGGGCCCAGCCCCTCCTCTGGGCTTGGGGTGCCCCTCCCCCAAGCCTGGCCCCCCAGCTACTCCCTCCTGCTCTCCTCGCTCAATAGACGACATCTCACAGAAGGTCCTCAACACTGTCAGCTCCCTGCTATGTTGTCAGGGGGCCCCCCAATACTGCTGTGACTGATGAACTCCCCGGAGCCATCAGCAATCCTGACCGACTGCTCGACCAAGCGGGCAGAGGGCAGGGTCCCCAGCCCTGGGCAAAGGCCCCCAGGCAGGCCTGGGCCAGGAGCCGGGCATCGGGCATGGGCGGGCGGGAGCTCAGGACTGAGGTCTCCGCGAGGACCTCGTCGGGCCCCTCAAAGGGAAGCTGGGGGGCCCCGAGCCAGCAGGCCCCTCCCAGAGTCCAGGGTTCCTCCTGGAAGCCACACTGTTTAGCCCCTGTTTGTTTATTTATTTTTAAAGATTTATTTTATTGTTTGGACAGAAAGAGACAGAGAAGGGGGAGGGCCCAGAGCCGTCTCCACAGCTGTTGGTCATCAGTTTTCGGCACAGTTTTGTTCCACACAGGTGGTCAGGGGGCCGCGCAGGGCGGGAACCGGGCCGGGGGCCTCCCTCGTGGGAAACTCGCCCCTGAGAGAACTGAACTGGGGGCCACACACCATTTCAGCACAGGGGTCCGCAGGGGCCGGGGCCAGGACTCGATCCTCGGCCCCCAGGGCTGCGAGGCAAGCGCTCAACCTGCTGAGCCCTCCCGGCTTCCCCTAGCCCGCACTTATTAGGCACCTACTGCTCTCACAGAGGAGGGACATGCTGATCCATGGGGTCACGAGAACTCTAAGTAGGAAGTGGGGGGCTCAGAGAGGGCACCGCTGCTGGGGGCAGCTCGGGACCCCAATTGCTGGAGATGCACGTGGCACCGGGGCGACATTGGCATCAACGGGGCAGGCTGCCGCGCTCACCGCCCCGACGCTGGCCTGTCCCTCTCTGGTGTCTCTGTGCTTCCCCGAAGGTAGCGCCCTGCCCGGGACCCAGCGCCCTGCCCGGGACCCAGCGCCCTGCCCGGGACCCAGCGCCCAGCGCCCTGCCCGGGACCCAGCATCCTGCCCGGGACCCAGCGCCCTGCCCGGGACCCA
>PVKE010034549.1:0-17337 GCA_004027555.1 Craseonycteris thonglongyai
AAAGCGTTGAAACTTGAGATCAATTGCAAAAGATCAAGTGCAGAGAGAACCACATATACGTGGAGATTGAACAACATGCTATTAAAAAGTAGCTGGATCAAAGAGGAAATTAAACAAGAGATTAAAAAATTTGTAGAAATGAATGACAATGAAAACACGACGTACCAGAATTTCTGGGACACAGCAAAAGCAGTATTAAAAGGAAAATTTATATCATTACAGGCCTATCTCAAGAAACAAGAAAAACTACAAGTAAACACCCTCACATCTCATCTTTTAGAGCTAGAATAAGAAGAACAGAGGTCCCCCAAAACCAGCAGAAGAAAAGAATTAATAGAAATCAAAGCAGAACTTAATGAAATTCAGAATAGAAAAACAATAGGTAAAATTAATGCCACAAAGAGCTGGTTCTTTGAAAAACTCAATAAAATCAACAAACCACTGGCTAGGCTCACCAAAGGACAAAGAGAAAAATCTCATATTTCCAGAATGTGGGACGATAGGGGATAGATTACAACTGATGCTGCAGAAATACAAACAATCATAAGAGATTATTATGAAAGACACTATGCCAACAAATTTGACAACCCAGAGGAAATGGACAAATTTCTAGAAACATATAGTTTACCTAACTGAACCAAGAAGATTTGGATAACCTCAATAGACCAATCAACAGTACAGAACTTGAAACAATTATCCAAAAATTGCCCAAAAGCAAAAGGCCTGGACCAGATGGCTTTACCAATGAATTCTACCAGTCATTCAAAGAAGAACTAACACCCATCCTCCTCAAACTACTCCAGAAAATTCAAGAGGAGGCAGTACTACCCAACTCTTTCTACAAAGCTAATATCACCCTAATACCAAAACCTGGGAAAGACAATACCCAAAAGGAAAACTATAGGCCAATCTCACTGATGAACACTGATGCAAAAATCTTAAATGAAATTTTAGCTAACAGGATACAACAATGCATTAAAAAGATTATTCACCATGACCAAGTGGGATCCATCCCAGGGGCACAAGGATGTTTCAACATACGCAAATCAATCAATGTAATCCAGCACATAAACCAAACCAAGGATAAAAACCACATGATTATCTCAATCGATGCAGAAAAAGCATTCGACAAGATACAACACCCATTTATGATAAAAATACTGAATAAAATGGGAATTGAAGGAAAGTACCACAACTTAATTAAGGCCATATATGACAAACCCTCAGCAAAATTATACTGAGTGGGGAAAAGCTGAAGCCTATTTGCCTAAAATCAGGAACAAGATAGGGATGCCCCCTTTCACCACTGCTGTTCAACATAGTACTAGAAGTTCTAGCCAGAGCAATCAAACAAGAGAAAGGAATAAAAGGTATTAGAATCGGGAGAGAAGATGTTAAACTGTCACTCTTTGCAGATGACATGATCCTGTATATAGAAAACTCTAAAGACTCTATCAGAAATCTATTACAAATAATAGACAAATACAGTAGAGTCACAGGATACAAAATCAATGTCTCAAAATCAACTGCATATTTGTATGCCAACAATGAAACTTCAGAAAGAGAGATGGGAAGATCCATTCCCTTTGCCATTGCAAACAAAAAAATGAAATACCTAGGAATAAATCTAACAAAGAATGTGAAGGACTTATACACTGAAAACTATAAGACACTCTTAAAAGAAATTAAAGAGGATATAAAGAAATGGAAAGACATTCCATGTTCATGGATTAGAAGAATTAACATAGTTAAAATGGCCATACTCCCCAAAGCAATATACAGATTCAATGCCATTCCCATCAAAATCCCATAGTCATTCTTTCAAGAAATAGATAAAAAAAATCATCAAATTTGTATGGAACCACAAAAGACCACGAATCGCAAAATCTATCTTAAGAAAAAAGGATAAAGCTGGGGGCATCTCACTGCCTGACTTTTATCTGTACTACAAAGCCTCAGTCATCAAAACAGCTTGGTACTGGCAGAGAAACAGATTCACACACCAATGAAACAGAATTGAAAACCCAGAAATAAACCCACAAATTTATGCACAGATTATTTTTGATAAATGAGCAAAAAATATACAGTGGGGAACAGAATGCCTCTTCAGTAAATGGTGCTGGGAAAATTGGAAAACCACATGCAAAAGGCTGAAGGTGAACTGCCATCTCTCACCATATACCAAAATTAACTCAAAATGGATTAAAGACCTCCAAATAAGAAAGGAAACAATAAATTGCATAGAAGAAAACATAGCCACTAAACTTATGGACCTGGGATTCAGGGAGGAGTTTATGAATCTGACCTCATTGGCAAGGGAAGTAAAAGCACAAATAAACAAATGGGACCTTATCAAGCTAAAAAGCTTGTGTGCTGCAAAGGAAACCATCAACAAAGCAAAGAGGCATCCAACCAACTGAGAGAAAATATTTGCAAACAATGCCTCTGATAAGGGACTAATATAAAAAATATACAAAGAACTTGTAGAACTCAACAAGAAAAAAAACAAGTAATCCAATTAAAAAATGGGCAGATGACCTTAACAGACACTTCTCTCATGAAGACATACATAGGGCCAACAGATATATGAAAAAATGCTCCACTTCACTAGCAATTAGGGAGATGCAAATAAAAACCACAATGAGATACCATCTTACCCCTGTTAGAATGGCTATAATCAACAAGACAAGGGATAACAAGTGCTGGAGAGGCTGTGGACAAAAAGGAACCCTCATTCACTGCTGGTGGGAATGTAAACTGGTACAACCACTGTGGAAGACTGTATGGAGATTCCTCAAAAAATTACTAATGGAATTACCATATGACCCAGCCATCCCTCTACTGGGCATCTACCCAAAAAAACTGAAGACCTTAATCTTTAAAGATGTTTGTACCCGCCATGATCATTGCAGCACTATTCACAGTGGCCAGAACGTGGAAACAACCAAAATGCCCTTAGATAGATGACTGGATAAAGAAGATGTGGTACATTTACACAATGAAATACTACTCAGCAATAAGAAATGATGAAATACAGTCATTTGTGGCAACATGGATGGACCTAGAGACCATCTTATTAAGCGAAATAAGTGAGACTGAAAGAATCCGGAAACATATGACCTCACTTATAGGTGGAATATAAAACTGAAAGTTACAAAGACACAGAGACCTATGGACACATTCAATAACTTGGTGATTGCCTGAGGGAAGGGGAGGAGGGGGAAGGGAGACAGGGACGGGAGGTGGGAGAGGGCACCAGCATTATGGACACACTCAATGGTTTGCTGTTTACCTGGAGAGGAGGGAGGAGGGGGTAGGGAGATTTGTGGGGGGAGGGGGGAGTGGGTACCAGATATATGGTGTTGGAGGGGGACCTGATTCTGGGAGGTGGGCACATAATGCGATGCATGGGTGATGTGATGTGGACTTGTACATCGGGAAACTATCTAATTGCTACCAACCAATGTCACCCCATTAAATTGAACAATAAAATATAATATTTAAAAAAAAAAGAAATTTTAGGGGAAACTGGGATTGCTCAGTGGGTTAAGCACTCACTTTGCAGCCTCCTGGGACCGAGGATCGAATCCCAGCCCCAGCCTATACGGACCGATATTCTGGAGTGTCCCCAGATTGGTTCTCACTAGGGGTGAGATCCCAGCCCAATTCCTGCCCTGTGCGGCCCCATGCCCACCTGTGGAATAAAGCTATGTGGAAAAACCAAAAAAAAAAAAAAATAGTTATAGAACTACAATATCATATCAAATTGCCAACATAATAATAGATTACCTACCTCGCTTTTAGTTCATTTAAAATCGAATATATCAAAACACTGTGATCCTAGCTCACCGTCACGACCCAATCAGTCCAGCAACCGCAATCAAAATGGCAACTTCACATCTCCCGGTTGGGTGGAGGAGAGTTTAAAGAGTGCAGTGGCTAAACAAGACGCGGCATGTACAAAGGCGAAAGCTAGGGAAAAACTTATATATACGATATCGCAAACATACCAACAAATATAATAAACCTGTGTAGATACTCAAACAATATTTTAAAATTCTAACAAATGTATAAAAATAAATTATAGTTTTACTTAGTGTTTATGAAACACTTCTGATGCAGTCAAATAATGGTGGGCGCACACAAATCGGGCCATGGCGCCCGCGGGCACAGGGTTGGAAATCCCTGGTCTATACTATCAATTTAACACTCAATTATCTTAATTTAATGTCAGTGTAATGAGTAACTTCTAAGAAATTTACTGAAAAAGGCTATATAATTTTTGCAACACCATTTTATAAAAAAACTAGACAGAAAGGGGGCCAGCCCCAAAAGAAACAATAGAAAAAACTTACCTTTAATTAGCCATTCTGTCCTCAAATAATAGGAATAATATTCTTCCTTTTACAAAGCACTTTTTTTATATATGGGCTATCCAGAAAGTATCTAGCCATAAATGCCTCTATTTTTCATATTACATGGCTGGATATTTTCCAGACAGTCCTCAAACATCAGTCTAGTTTTGATTAGTAATCTTAAAATTTTTCAAAATATATTCAAGTAAAGTATAGAGAGAACATTACTTGAGGTTAAAATTAAGAATAAATTATAAAAGGATGAATTCGAGATGGTGCCTGCTTTATTCCGTGAACACTTTAAATTACTCAGCCATAAAAAAGAATAAAATCGTGTCATTTGCAACAACCTGATTGGTCCTAGAGTGTATTGTGTTGAGTATAACTCAGATAGAGAAAGACAAATGTCATGTGATTCCACTTATACGTGGAATATTAAAAACAAAATTAATGAACAAACAAAACAGAAACATACTCATAGATACAGAGAACATTTTGATGGTTGTCAGGTGGGAATGGGGTTTGAGGGGTGTGTGAAAAGGGTAAGAGGTTAAGAAGTAAAATTCATAGTTACAAAATAGTCATAGGGATGTAGGGGAAGCCGGGATGGCTCAGTCGGTTGAGCGTTCACTTGCAGCCCCAGGGACCAAGGATCAAATCCCGGCCCAAGCCTGTGCAGACCCATATGCTGAACTGGGGAGTGCCCCCAGTTCAGTTCTCACCACAGTGAGACCCCAGCCCAGTTCCTGCTCTGTGCAGCCCCACGCGCCCACCTGTGGAATGAGACTATGTGGAAAAGCCAATGATGTGTAACTGTGGAAATTGTTCTGGGTCCTCCCCCTTTTCTCTGTCTCTGTTGCTGTGTCTTTCTGTCAAAAACAATAAAAATAAATCTTAAAAAAAAAAGTCATAGGAATGTAAAGTTAAGCATCGGGCATACAGTCAATAATATTGTAATAACTATGTGTTCTGTCAAATGGGTACCAGATGTATCAAAGTGATGACTTCATAAGTTATATAAATATTTTATCACTGTGTTGTACACCTGAATCTAATATAACATTGTATGTTAAATATAATTGAAAAAAAATTTTAATTGTAAAAAAATTAATAAATCATGAAAGTCATAATCGAAGTGAATAATAACCTAAGTAGTTGCATTCAGGAATGGCAAATAAGTGGTTCTCTTGTCTCCAATCTTCCAGGGTCTGAAAGAAGCTTACCACCATCCCCAGTACAGCCCTTTAGGTAGACATTACCAATTATTTGATCAAAGGTGGCAGGCAAGGGCACACCCATTTGCCATCATACCCTAGTCAAACCATCTTGATTCTAAAAGCAAATAAATTGATGCTAAAAAATCTAAAGTGAGGGAAGCTGGGATGGCTCAGCAGGTTAAGTGCTCATTTTGCACCACTGGGGACCAAGGTCAAATCCAGGCCCTGGCCAGTGTGGACCCATATGCTGAACTGGGGTGTGTGTCCCATGCAAGAGGCCCCCAGCCAAGGTCCCACCTTGCGCAGCCCTCTCCCACCTATGAGGAAAGAAATCATGTCAAAAAAACTGCTGACATACAACTATGGAGACTGCTCTGGGCCCTCTCCCGTCTCTCTGTCTCTCTCTGTCTCTGTCAAAATCAATAAAATAAATCTTTTTAAAAAGATCTAAAGTGACTTGTCCAGACACATATATGGTAGCAGACCAAGACCAGATCAGCATCCTGAGTCCTTGGCCAGGACTTTGTCTACTACTCCTAATTCATTTCTGAAATTTGGTATTTAAATTTCCATTCTGAGGTAGTCAAAACACAAGAAGCAAACTTTTGACAGAGAGTTTCATATTAATGGTCATGAAAATAACACTGCAATGAAAAATGACAGCTTTGAGTCCAGAGATAGACAGAGTTGATTAGTCAGCTATTTTTCAGTTGGGTTTATTTACCTAGGCCTAAAATGTGTCATGACTGGAAATAGAAAAAACAGATTATTTTAATTCTACCATCCTAGGAAAATAAGAGGGAAATAGTGATCACTAATGGGAACTAGGCTCAAATCCAGTTCCAGAATAACATATAATATTGAATATACTTTTTTTGTTTTGTTTTGTTTTGTTTTTGACAGAGAGAGAGAGAGGGAGAGATACAGAGACAGAGAGAGAACTGAACTGGGGGAACTCCCAAGTTCAGCACATGGGTCCGCATGGGCCGGGGCCGGGATTCGATCCTCAGTCCCCGGGGCTGCAAAGTGAGTTCTTAACCCATTGAGCCATCGCGGCTTCCCCTGAATCTACTTTTTAAAGGTGACTTCTCTCTCATTAATGGCAAAGCACTATTTTAAGTATAGGTTAATCACTAAGTTTAAATTATAGGAAAACATACATATCTAAAGAAATATGAAAAGAAGACAAAGGAGAGATCAATTTTAATATAATGACCATTACCTTACCATGAAGATTATACCCATATTTTAATTAATTAATTAACTTTTTAAAGTTAAGTATTTTTAACATACAATATTACATTTGTTTTAGGTGTACAACACAGTGATTACACATTTACATATCTTATGAAGTGACCACCTGGATAAGTCTAGCACCCATTTGACACCATACATAGTTATTACAATGCTATTGACTAGATTTTCTATTCTGTACTTTATATCTCTGTAGCTATCTTTATACTGGCAATTTGTATTATGTTAAGTGAAATAAGTCAGAGAAAAAGAAATACCATATAATTTCACTTATATGTGGAATCTAAAAAATAAAAGAACAAACCAGAAACAAACATAGATACAGAGAACAAACTGATGATCTACAGATGGGAGGTGGGGAAGGCAGGTTAGGAGGATGAGTAAAAAGGGTGAAAGTGATTAAGAACCACATTTTGAAATCATAATTTTCCAGAGCTTCTCTAAAGCATAGTTTTCAAATATTACAATCACCTTTGTAAATCAGTTGGAATAAAACTGACTTGTGAAATTTTTACCAAGATAATTCTGTCTTTATTAACCCACATGTTTAGGTACACTGTAATTGAAGCTGCTTTGAGGAGGGAAACCATCATCTAACACAGTTATTAATAGAAATTGCCTCTAGCACTATCTGCATTACCCAAGGAAACCAGGATAACAACTGGAAATTCTACTATCTCACAGTTAATCCAATTTAGCAACTATGTTACTCAGTTACAAGGTACAAACAGTTGGTCCAGTAGCCTGTCCTTTCACCCCAAGGAGGTGAGCTTGACTCATATTTAAGGGTAGGCAAACAGTATCTCTTTTCTTTAGTAAGTGCCCTGTTTTTATGCAGAAAGTGAGGAATAGGGGGAGGAAGGGGTTGTGGCTGTGAAATGAAATAGCCAGTGAAAGTTAGGGCCTGCACTGCCCCTTCTCCACAAAAATAAAAACAATCAAATACTCAATTAAAGAGTTCTGTTAGGGTCTGAACACACATAGGACAAATTTCAGGGCCTGCACTGCCCCTGTTTCACAAAAATAATAAACAAACAAACAAAATAGCAGTCAATTCATGGGTTCTGCTGGGGTCTGAGTACATATAGGACAATCATAACAGGGCTCAGAAAAATCTTGCCACAAATTGATGCTTGCTAAAGGCTGAAGTGATGCTTACCATAATCCCTGTTTTTAGTGGAGATCACTGGGTTCTCCAGGAATTGGGTCAAAACAAGAATCAAAGCAAGAATTCTATTCAGACCCCAGGCATGGATCCTTTAAGGGCTAACAAGACAGCCAAGGCAAATCTTGACTTCTGGAAAGTGGGCCATTCGTTCCCACTTTCAAATAGTGTCTGTGATACACTATAAAACTCTGCTTTCTCGCCTAGTCATTCCAAAAATTCAGAGATCTCTTCTCCTGAATCACTTGTTTCAATCACCCCATTTACTCCACTGGAAAGGGGAACAAGTAACCCAAATCACTTAGCAGAAATATTTTTAGTTGGTATCCAAGACACCATTCACAACTGGAAAATCCTTTAAAACATTGCTATTTACGTAATAAAACCCAAATTTGAAAACTGGCTGTACATTAGTTAATCCAACACAGTAAATAGAGAGTAAGTTTGAGAGTTGGAAAAGACTTGGAAATCTGGTTTATCACTTCCTACTTCTGTGACCCAAGCAAATTAACGTATTATCCTTGAACCCAAGTTTTCTCTTTTATAAAATAATCACAATAAAATTTATTATACAATGTAGTTTTGAGGATTACATCGAAAACATAGGAAGAGGTATAACAATGCTTAACCTAAAGATAGAAACTAAAGATTAATTTTCTTTCCCCAGTTCCTTTCTTTAGTAAAGAAATTATCTGTTAAATGCTTTTGAATGTTCTATATGATTTTTTAAATTAAGTAACATGCCAATGTCTTATCTATGCAAATGTACTTTATATCGCTAATTTGAAGCAACCAGTTTATGAATATGATAATACATAAAATATGAATTATAAGTCTGTGCAGCCATGTAGTTGAACAATTCAAACTGATACCATAATTTAGATCTCTTTCTAGAAATATATTGCAACTATATTTCCCTTGGACTCAGTCCCACTATAACAGAAGAGAAAGAAACAAAATCTCCACCTCTTCAGTTGCATAGTAGCAATATTTTATAGCCTTTTTCCCATAGAGTTCTTTTGTGTTAGATACCATGCATTTCTCAAAATATTTCTGCTTATTTGTTTTACAAAGCCTGCTTGTAGCCCCTAATAGGCAGTGTTAGGAGAAAGTATATACAGTCCTGCAAAGAAAAAGGATGGAGAAAGAAAGGCATGTTTGATGCATCTAAGAGAGGATAGGCAGGAACAGTCTTATGGACAAGAACAATGGTAGGCTTGTCCATCTGTCCATCATCAAATTGAGTTGTTCCCAATAGTTATAACAGGAGGTGGCCATGTGGGCATCAAACTAAAATAGAAGTTTTATTATTAGGAAGACAAGGTGAGGAGGAAAGAAAAGGATTAACTGTTTCAGAATCCACTTCTGGATTAACAAGAAGTCTGCCAAGATTTGCTGCATATTTCTTACCCATAGACTATAAAACTTTTATTTATCATTTTATTCATTCATTAAATATTTTCTGGGTGCTTTTTAGAAACCAGACACTGTGCTAGCCACTATGAATACAAAGAATAATTTCCTTCATTTACAAATTCTGTTTCATGAGAGGGACAGAGAAGTAAACAAATAATTATCATACAATAAGATGACAACTAATGTGTGTACAATGTGCCAATACAATGTGCCAATGAGACCCAAAGAAAGAAGTAATTAGCTATGTAAAAAATACGGCGTTACAAATTTGTGTCATCTTTGCACAGGAGCTATGCTAATCTTTTATGTAATATTCCAGTGTAATTATATGTGCTACAGGAGTGAGGCCAACTGTGGAAATGGAACAAAAAAATCAAAGAATGAACAGAGGGTCTTGATTAACTATGTTCATCTTAGGGTACAAGTATTGCTGTCTTTACCTTCATTTACTGCAGTCTTTTTAAACTACGTGTAGGGGCTTAATTTTTATGATTTTTAATTTTATTAACTTCATCTAAGCATGCCAATTTCTATTTTCCATGATATCAGTATACTTGAGAATGTGCTCATTGGACAATATAGGTAGATATATTAATAGATATAAATATAGATAGATATAGTAAAGATATACATGTAAAATAGCTTCTTGGCTATGGAAATATCTGTTATGACATATTTCTTAAATTTTACAATGAAATATTTTCTTTTAGGAAATTTCCTAACAGAAAAGTGGATATAAGAAAGGCATAGCATTTATTGGCACTTAGTAAAATTAAGATGTTAATACAAATAAATCCCCAGTGTGCTTTATAACACATACTATAAAGACTTCCTTTCAATTGCAGAAATAAATAAGGAGTGAATTGAAGTACTCCCATTTAAGCTAAAGTATAAAGTCTTTGTAAATTGTCAGCTTGAAAATCCTATTTAAATGTGTACTGGCTCTTTTGCTAACATATGCACTTAGAAACATAAAATTCACAACATGTTCAGATGAAATTTATTATTTCTCTCTGAAGCAATTTTTGGTACTAAACAACTTGCCCAAGTCTCATCTCGCTGTCTCTGGCATTGGTATTCCTCTTTATTGTCCCCAAAGCCATACAGTACACTAAAGTTATATGGCTAAAAGTATTAGAGTTCCCCTCCCTGACCCCTCCCACAGTCACAGGAGGCAATGGCACATTCTGAAATGTAGCATGAGGCATTAGCTTGCCTGAAGTACTAACACCAGGCTAACTCAGAATCTTGCTCAGCCTTGAAGAACCCACTGTAAAGAACAACAGCCATCACCCTCCCTGCCTGTCTTGATGTCCTATTCTGGCGTCGACCAAAATTGAAGTGCATTAACTCAAGAGATCCTGGTCATACTGCTTCTATTAGGCATCAGTGTGACAAGACTTAAGTCCTAAACTTTACCTCTAATCTCTACTTCAGTCACATAATTAACCTTTCCACATGTCAAATTTTCATTTGTAACTTAGTTATATATTATAAAAACCACAGTGCCCTTATATAGCTATTTCCTTAATGTATTTATTCTGTCAGTCTATCAATTTTCTATAAGAAAATCCCGGTCACTGATCTCCATGAGATTATCATATTAGGACTCCTAGCACAGCTTCATAAGTAATTTTATATTTACTGAATATTTTTATTAACAGTGGAGGCACTGCAGAGACTATACCCTCTCTGCTCCAATCTAACAAACATACAAGTGTTGTCCTACAAATGGATAAATTTTTGCCAAGATCTACGTTATTTTTCTGTGGTTTTTGTTACAGATTTCTATCATAGTTTTCATTTATTCCACTCATAAAAAAAAAAGAAAAGAAAAACCTGCAAAAAAAAAAGTCTTAACTTATAAATGCCACAGAGAAAGTCATTCATTAATTGAAGGTCAAAGGCATGCAAGCTACTTAACATTAAATGGAGGCCAAGAGAAGCATCAATTAGTGGAAGAAAAAAAATGTTCCGATATTACTGCAAAAGAAGGTTTCTTCCTGATGGTGAAAGTTGTCATATCTCTTTTAGGTTATCTAATCACCAATATTCACAAAATAGAGGTATATATTAAATTAACATGGAAAAGAGCTAGCTATCACTCAAATTATGAGTGTATCATGGTTCCAAATTCCAGGAGCATGCCAGTTGTGTAGTTCTGAGAAATGGTTTTCCCTTACATTGGTAGATGTGCTAGCAGTACTCTCCTTGCTGGTTACATAAGCCAATCTAAACTACAGTGTAGTTGAAATCATGACACAGGCCTTGCATTCTATTTCAAATACACTTACTTATTTGTAACACAGCTCTGAATTTCAATTTGTGAGCAAAATACAGAACATTGTTCATTCAGTGTATAAGCACTACTTCTCAGGAACCAGGTCAATCTAATTCTTACCTTGGTCTATAAGATAATCATTGTTATTATTTTTCAAACAGAAGCAAACAGTCCTCAAAAACTAATCTGCCTCCATCATGAGTATGTTAATAACACTGTTTATTTGCATAAATAAAATGTCCTTTAATTTGTTCATTCTCCAGTTTTCATATTTGAGTAACTGCAATCCACACTCTGAGGGCAATGGCTCTGGATGGACATAGAATTCCTATAGCACATTCATATGAACAAGGTCCCAGTCAGGGACCGCCCACTCAGTGCAATATATTTGCAGCCTTCAGGAGCTATGTACATTTAGACACACTCTTGGGCCCTTTTCCAAGAGTTTTGCTAGACCTTGAGATCCTACTTTTAATAACCCCTTTAATCTTTCTAAAATACTCAGCCAATGATCAAAGCTGCAGCTTAGCTTTAAGCTGCATATTGTATCTCTTCCATTTTAAATTTAGTTATGCAAACTTTTGCTTTTTTTCATAGCAAGAAATAGATTTTCCTTCTCAAATAAAATTCACCCCTAAGGAAAATAGCATTCATTTACAATAAACGTTTACTAAGTAACTACCTTTTTGAAAGTTAAAGACTAAGCCTGAGGAGGTAAAAACGATAGATAAGACTTGGTCTGTGTCTACCAAAGGCTTAAAATCTAATTATGGAGTCAGAATTAGTAGGAAATAGGGTCAAATTTTAAAGTGAAGCCTCGTAGTCTCTCTCCAAGGAACAACTTGTCGCTTCTCCAGGTGCAAGTTCTGGCTTCCCAATATAAGAGAGGGAACTGAAAACAATAGTCCTCTAAGATAAATGTTAAAGAGCCTGGTTCAAGCAATAACTCTTAAAGTGGAGAGGGCAAGGCAGGAGAAAGTAGGCAGCTTCAGAACTACTTGAATATGCATGAGGACATGCTTTTACAAACCACATGGCCCCTGCTCATCACACCTTCCCCAGATCACTGCTATAGGGAGCTCCTAGGCATCGAAGGGAGGATGTCATGCATCTCAGAGGTCTTGAGATAGGAAAAGATTGAGAACCACAATGTCTAACATGCTGCAGTTTTTCAGGTGAAGCTTCTAATTACAACAGAGTGTATGTTCATTTTATTTGTCCTTATTTAATATTGAACAAATAATATTTTACACAAAAGGTCAGATCAATAGAGACTTATTAATTCAAGTAGTTTACCTTTGTCACCCATTAAGAGGCTGTCTCTTCAGAAGGAGGCCTGAATCACCTCAAATTTGAGTTGCTTAGAAAGAGGTCTGTGATAAAAATAAGTATAAAGATGGTTACTTAAAGCAGATAACTTTTAACTTATTAAAAACCAACCTTTGGAATACTATCATAAACTACTATGTTTTATACTTCCTAGAAACCAAGAGATTTAACCTAATTCTTGCCTAACATAAAATACTGCAGGCATCTACTCTCTTTTGAGACGACTTCATTCTCTTCTTTAAGACAAAAATAAAATTCCCAATGTCACAGTCTGTTCCATCTATCTCAGTTCTTATTTTTAGTATCTACTCTCACATTTCACATCTGCCTGTGAAATGCATCTCTAACCAGCTGATCTATCTCATTCTCCACCCATTAGCACCCTTCTTCAGCACTCACATTTATGCTTTTACATTTAGCTGCCACACTGACATTCAATTTGTGGTAGGCAGCATTTTTGTTTTGAGTTCAACATTTTTTCTCATTATAGGGAGAGGGTTAGTTTTAATGATTATACAACACATTACTCATAAAAATATGTTATAGAAAAGCATTTTTTTTATAAAAGGGGAAAGCTACTTCATTATACCACATAAAAATCACTACTAAAATATTACTTTTCCTATCAGTCCTTTTTCTATGTGTGTTTAACATTTATTTTAAACTAATTTTAGATTTACAGAATGTTGCAAAAAAAGTACACAGAGTTCCTATATATCCTTCACTCAGTTTCTCCTACTGATAATATCTTCCATTACTACAGTGTAGTTAATAAAATCTATGTATTTCAACAAGGTTGAAATCATACTTTTTGTACATTGTTTCTTATATTTAATATAGCACAAGCACTTCTATTATTTAAAATTTTTCAAAAATATTAATTTATTGTGCAAGTAATGTCATACTGTATTAATGCATGTTTTTAACTACTTCCACACTATTGAGTAATTACAATGCTTGCAAATTGTTTCTATTATTAAAAATTCTCATCAACAAGGTTATGTTTTAAAACACCTACTAATTTTAAGAACTGACTTTCAGTGGTAAGCACATAATGCAATACACAGACAATGTAATGTAGAATTTTACAGCAGGAACCTACGTAACTTTTATCAACCAATGTCACCCCAATAAATTTACCAATTAAAAAAAAATAGACCAGGAGAGAAAAGATGGAGGCATGAGAGGAGAACGCCAATAACTGCCTGGGAAGGGACTTGTGAACAGAGGGAAATCCACGGGGGAAACCCTGAGAAGCAACCTCAACTAAGAGAACCACACAACGCAGAACAACACCCAAAGAGCCAGGAGCACAGAGTGGCTACAGGCCGAGCTATGGCCTATGTGCACAGGGCTTTCGGCGCGCTGCACAACGGGCCACTACGGCACTGCTGCGTGCGCGCATCGGGGCTTTCGGCGCCCTGCCGACCAGGCCGCCACAGCACAGCTGCCTGTGTGCAAGCACTCAACCAGGCTTTCGGCGCCCCGCCCACCAGGCTGCTGCAGTACCCCTGCCTGCAGGTGAGACTGGCTTTCAGCGCCCCACGCTCCAGGCCGCTGTGGCATTGCTGCCTGCTTGCGAGTGTGCAACCAGGCTTTTGGTGCAACGCTCACCAGGCCACTGGGGCGCTGTGGCCCTTGCGTGCAACTGGGCTGCCGACCGAGACGCCGTGGTGCCAATGCCTGTGTGCGGGACTGCTCAGCCCACAGGGCCTCTGCCAAGCCCCAGCCCATCCAAGCGCTGCCCTGCAGGCACGGCTCATAGACACTGAAGAAAGACCAGAGCTCCTGCGCCCCACCCACACTCAAACACCGGCCCCCCACTGAAAGAGGAATCTGCTATTGTGTCTCAGGCCCGCCCTAGCTCCTACTCACATGCCCCCACCCCGTGCCACACCTTTACTACCCTGCTATCTAACAGCTAAGACAGCAACTAAAAGTGCCCCAGGACACAGAAGCTGTTTGCTTCCCACAACCCTCTCCCAAAATCTCCTTCTCCCACAACTGAGCCCAAAAGAAAAAATAAAGAGAAGCCTGTCTGAAAGGCAAACCCCCAGAGAGAAAACATACTCATGCCTAAAGCAAAAAGAACCACATCAAACACAATTGCATACCTCAGAATCCAAAGCCCCTCCAGAAGATCAGGGGCAGTCTTTAGTAAAGGACCTTGCACACTTCGAATCAAATCTAAGTGAAACAGAATTCAGGGCTGCAATACTCAAGACACTCAGAGAGCTCACGCAATGCTGGCAAAGTACCCAGACACTGTTAAATGACCTGAACAAGAAATTTATTGAGCAAAATGAATACTTTACCAATAAAATTGAGAAACTAAAGCAGAACCAAAAGGAACTCCTTGAAATGAAAGGCATCATGGGAGAGCTGAAAAAGAACTGACCAGCATAGGAAACAGGGCTGACCAGCTAGAGGAAAGGATGAGTGAAATCGAAGATACAAACATGTAAATGTCACAGAGGGAAGAAGAAAGGGAAATGAGAATCAAGAGAAATGAAAGAGCCCTACAAGAACTCTTTGACTCCATCAGAAAGACCAATATTAGAATAATAGGGGTACCAGAAGGAAGCGAGATGAAATCTTCTCAGAGTCTACTAAAACAAAGAGCGGATGAAAATTTCCCTAACCTGTGGAAGGAATTACAGCCCCAAATCCAAGAGGAAAGTAGAAGCCCTAACTTCCTAGACCCTAGCAGATCTTCTCCAAGGCACATTGTTCTGAAGATGACAAAAACCAATGACAAAGAAAAAATCCTCAAGGCTGCCAGGGAAAAACAAAACATAACTTTCAAAGAAAAACCTATCAGGCTGTCACCAGATTTATCAGCAGAAACTCTGAAAGCCAGGAGAAAGTGGAGCCCAATTTACAAAATATTAAAAGAGAGAAATTTCCAGCCAAGAATTAACTATCCCGCAAAATAAACCTTTAGATATGAAGAAGGAATTAAGGCCTTTACAGATATACAGAAGCTGAGGGAATTCTCCAGCTCAAAACTGGCACTCCAGGAAACACTAAAGGAGGCTATCCGACCTGAATCAAGAAATCAAAATAAATGGAGAAAAGTTGGGACACCAAAAAAAAATAAAAAGAAAAGAAGAACTGGATACAGGATATCCTCATATATCAATCATCATACTGAATGTAAATGGACTGAATTCACCTATAAAGAGGCACAGGGTAGCAGACTGGATTAAAAAACAAAATCCAACCATATGCTGCCTACAAGAGACACACCTCGGCCACAGGGACAAACATACACTCAGGGTAAAAGGATGGAAAACAGTACTCCAGGCAAATGGCAGTCAGAGAAAAGCTGGAGTGGCCATACTGATTTCTGATGAAAAAGACATCAGAATAAAAAAATAATAAGATATAAAGATGGACACTACATCTTGATCAAAGGGACAATACAACAAGAAAACATCACACTCATCAATATATATGCTCCGAATCAGGAAGCACCAAAATTTATAAAGCAACTACTAACAGATCTAAAAGGATAATTTGACAAAAATACAATTATAGTAGGGGATCTAAACACCCCCCTGACAACACTGGACAGATCATCCAAGCAGAAAATAAATAAGGACATTGCAGCTTTAAATGATACATTGCAAGAAATTGACATAATTGACATTTACAGGTCATTGCATCCTACAACAAAGGGCTATATATTTTACTCTAGTGCACATGGAACATTTTCTTTTTTTTTTTTTTAAAGATTTATTTTATTGATTTTTGACAGAAAGAAACAGAGACAGAGAGAGACAGAGAGAAGGGGGAGGGCCCAGAACAGTCTCCATAGTTGACATTGGTTTTCCATATAGTTTCACTCCACAGGTGGGCACAGGGCTGCGCAGGGCAGGAACTGGGCCGGGCGCCTCCCGCATAGGTCCCGGCAAGAACTGAACTGGGGGCACTCCCCAGTTTAGCATGTGGGTCCGCATGGGCCGGGGCCGGGATTCAATCCTCGGTCCTTGGGGCTTCAAAGCGAGCGCTTTACCCGCTGAGCCATCCCAGCTTTCCCATACATTTTCAAGGATAGACCATATCCTGGGACTGAAATCCAACCTCACCAAATTTAAGGGCATTCAAATCATACCAAATGTATTCTCAGACCACAAAGCGTTGAAACTTGAGATCAATTGCAAAAGATCAAGTGCAGAGAGAACCACATATACGTGGAGATTGAACAACATGCTATTAAAAAGTAGCTGGATCAAAGAGGAAATTAAACAAGAGATTAAAAAATTTGTAGAAATGAATGACAATGAAAACACGACGTACCAGAATTTCTGGGACACA
>PVKE010034550.1:0-10154 GCA_004027555.1 Craseonycteris thonglongyai
CTCCGTCGTCTCTCCTCTGCGGGACTCGGGGCAGCTCCGGGTCGGTCACTGGGCGGGTCTCCGGGTCGCGCTCCGTGACGGGTCTCCACGCGGCTCCCTTTCTCTCGCTCTCACTCGCCTCCGTGTCTCCAGCTTTAGGAATTTTCTTGGGTCTCGCAGCCGAGTCTGTGCTCTACTTAGGGATTGTCAGGGTGGATTTCAGTTGTTCAAATTGTTGTCTCTCCAGGAGAGGTTTCAAGAGCTCCTCTCACGCCGCCATCTTGACAACGTCTCAGTTAATAGTGTGACAGATGGATCAATATTAATGCAGGATATTAACAATAGGGGTATTATAGTGAGCTATATGGAAAGTCTATGTACTACCTTTGCAACTTTTCTATAAATCTATTTTAAAATAAAGTTTATTTAAAAACTGGATATAGTGTCTATGTTATGTTGTTGTATTCAGTAAGGAAATTTATATCTAGAATTTAGCATACTAGCATATGGTAAGCGTTTAAGGTTAGCTATTATTTATCATTATTGTTACTATTATCTATTTTTCTTATTAAAATAAAAATACATACTCATAGAAAAATGTAGAGATGAGCCAAAGAAAACAAAGAACATCCACAAATTGGATATCTCTGTTGTTTTTTTTAAAGATGTATTTGATTGATTTTGACAGACAGAGACTGAGAGAAGGGGGAGGGCCCAGAGCAGTCTCCATAGTTGTACATCATCAGTTTTTGACATGGTTTCATTTCACACAGGTGGGTGGGGCCTCCTGCATGGGAGGCACGCCCCCTCCAGGCAGGGACTGAACCCTGAAGGGCGGGGGGCGGGGTGTGAGAACTGAACTGGGGGCCTCTGCATGGGAAGCACACTCCAGTTCAGCATATGGGTCCACATGGACCAGGGCCGGCATTCGATCCTTGGTCCCTGGGGCTTCAAAGCCAGCGCTTAACCTGCTGAGCCATCCCAACCTTCCCAGGATATCGCTCCAAGACAACTACTGTTAACACCTTGCTGTGGATCCCTGCAGAGATACGATTTTTTTGCAAAGCTTGGATCACCCTATATACAATTTGGCAAATAGCCATAATTTAAGTAACATTTTTGTTGCTTCAACTCTTTGTTCTTACAAGTAGTCAAGAGCCCAAGTAATAGACTAAATACTAGATGGGACCCAAAAAAAACCTGGAATTATCTTCTGGAAGATGGGCCCCTTGTAGTATAGGCTTTTCCTGTTAGGTGAGTGTTCTAGGAACCCCTCTGCGTCACTGTACCAGCTGGTGTTGTGAGAGGTTGAGTTTGGCATCAGTGGATATTTTTGGGAGACTCAATGCTCTTGAACGTGTAGCATAACAATGTGAGGCCCATGCCTCACCCCTTTTTCACCCATTCTAGCCCTGAGCTACTTTTGTTTCATTCCCTGGATGAAAAAAGTCCTCAAGGGGAAACATTTTGCTGATGTGGAAGAGGTGCAACAAAAAATGGCAGAAGCACTAAAAGGCATCAAAAATCTATGAGTTCAAAAACAGTTGTGAACAGTGGGAAAAGCATCTCAATAGGTGTATTGCATCAAACAAAGAGCACTTTGAAGGTGACTGAAATGTAAACATATTAACAATATACAGCATTTTTTAATAAATAAATTCTGGTTTGGGGATACCGCCTTGTATTAATTAAGAAGAAAAAAGAAAACCCTGAAAAATGATAAAAACTGGACACCAATGCTCATATATACACAAAGGGTAATCATTGTTTCATTGAAACAACTCTCAACTGAGAAGCCAATGACTTCTATTCTAGATTGCTTTTATTTCATAGTTAAAAAAATGTTTTTTAAAGGTAAAGAAAAATGGAAGAAGGGACTCTGGCAGAATTTTGACAGTGGTTATCTTTTCTGTTTCCCTTGCATGCTGCTGTGGTTGCCAGATTCTCAATAAGGGGATGTTTTACTCTAAGGCAGCAGCAACACCACAGATAAGTGAACAATGAATGAGGGTTTGGCTTTAGGGCTTTTCAACCAAATGCCATTTTGCCTACATCACTGGGTTTGATGATTTGCTTTGAGTAAATCTATTTACTGTGTAGTATTCTAAATGCTTTCCAACTATTTAATGACCTGATGAAGTAAATGAGTATTATTTTGTTCATTTTACAGATGGGGAAACTGAGGCCCAAAGAACCTAAGTTGCCCAAGGTAATAACCAAACCTTATGGCTCCAGAGGCACCATGCTCCCCCAGGCCCCTCTGGGCCAATAAGCATGTGGCCAACAGCCAGTGCCATGCTGGCAAAGGAGGTGACAATTGCTCTAAGCTTCAAGATTCTGAGGCCAGGGTTCTGGAAGCCATCAGAATCCAGAGTCTGCAGATGCCACTTCCTACTTGTGTGACTTTAAGGAAGTCCCTTTACTTCCCCAAGCCTCAGTTTTCTTATTTGTAAAACGAGCATCCTTTCCCCCTCCTTGAGACTGTTATGAGCTGAGGCATGTGAAGATGTTTCAGAAACTGTAATGTGTGCATGTCAGGAGGAAATCACAGGCGAGATGGGGGCACAGAAGCAGCACTGCGAAGGACACGGCCGGGGACCTCCATTCCTGAGAAGTGGGACTGGGCTAAAAGAGGCTTGTTATTCAGTGGTGGCGGGCTTTAATGTCACGCGGTAAGTTGGATGAGTCTGGATGTGAGTGGCAGTGGGATGGGAAGGGAGGGCTGTGAAGGGGAGTGACGGCAGGAATCCAGGACAGTGGCAAGGGTGCCTTCAGCCTCCCATCTGGGCCTCAGGGCTCCTAACTGAGCCTTAGACAGAGCTCCCAGGACAGGCTCTCTAGGTGGGTGAGGGCTCCAGTGATGTGTAGAGGCCTGCTGGCAAAGCTAGTCAATGTCCAATAGAAGGAAGGATGGTACAGCAGGCAAGAACAATCACTTTCTGGAAGCCCAGGGAAATCAGAGTGCAAGCCTCTCATGTGGCGTCCCCTCCCAATATACTGGCGCCAGCTCCTGTGATCTTCCAGCAGCCTGGGAAGTACGGTAGGTAAGCCATTCTCTCCCCACCACTCAATCTGCTCTTTCTAAAGTCCCCAGTGGCCTCTAATTGCCCCCTCCCCTAATTCCTTACTTTCTCCTCCTTGACACCCAGGCCAGTATGTTACATGGCTGACCTCTCCCTTGCTCTAAAAAACGTTCTTTTTCTGTCAGGACGGTACTGTTTCTTGGCCAAACCTTTAACTGACTTTTCTTGGGTGACTTTGCTGGATTCTTTTTTTCTTTTTCACAACCTCCAAGATTCTATTATTGGTCTCCTTCTTTTCTCTTGCTATGAATTCTTCCTTTGTGTCTCCATTAACTACCAGTATGAACCTCCACTATGCACAGATGTATTCCGAATCTTCACCCCCTGTATTTCCAACATCAGTCACATCATGACTAAAACTAAACTTAACCTCTTTTTACACCCACTGCCTCTTGTCTCGTTCAATGTCATCACAACCAGATAGAGTTCTGTTGTCAAAGCTGTTGAAATGCACCTGGCTGGCATGCGCACAGAGGGCATTTATTGGAAAGGCAGAACAATTCATCACCTTGAAGGAAGGGCTGACGATCCAGGCTGAGCAGCTCTGGGAGCTGAGCAGTGGGGGCAGGACATGAAGACTGAAGCACGTAGTATAAGAATGTTGCCTACTATGTAATGTCTGTTGAATATTAAATAAACTATATGGGTAAGAAAGCTCAGACCCAAAGAGGGTGATTCAACTCCTATCCCTCTTTCTTTCTGCCATTATGCTCAAGATTAGCATTCTAGAAAGAGCATCTCACGTGGTCGTGGCTAGGGGTGGGCAGAGCTCCTTCACTATAGTCCCAATAAACTGTCCCCAATGGGAATGATTCCTTCCCCTAAAACTGAACCGGGGTTCTGAACCTGAAAAGCAGGAGTGGACGCTGGGGGGGCAAAATCACAAGTATGTGTCCTACTTCTGCCTGAGACATTGTTCATGCCTGCCTCTTTCCTACTCCACGTCTCCTAAATATTGTTCTAATAGTTCCTCTGGCTTCAGAACTGGTATCCTTGGTGCCACTTCTCACCCCCCAAATCTTCCCACCACCAGCCATCTTCTAAAATACAAATCTGATTAGTCCAGCCCCATTCCCTGCTAAAAACGATGGCTTCCCATTGCCCTTCAAGTTTTTTTGTTTTTGTTTTAATTCAACTTTTGTTACCCTCATCATACGCAGGGTATGTAGACAAAAGCCTTTTATCAGCTAATTATATGAAAAGATAAACACTGCAGCGGTCCATGCATCCAAAACGGGCACAAGCAAAAGCCTAGCTTCTCCTGGAAAATAAAATTTAAAAAACCCACCCAACTTCAGACCTATGAAAAGGACAACAGTACTAATTTTTAAAAATTGTATTTACTGAGAACCATTCAGAATGTCAGCAAAACATCTGCAACCTTTTTACTTTTCAAGCACAGAGTAGTATTCAGCTAACAGAACAATAATTATGTTATGTAAGCTGTATCAGAGACAACTGAAGCTGAACAAACTACCATCTCCACATATAACTGATTTGTGCTTGGCACCAACAAGAACCTGCTTTAAGTACCCATACTGCACCAGGCAAGGTTAGTTGCTATTGGAAATGCCACCAGGACCGGGCGCTAGCTAAAGATACATTTTCGTAGTGTGTTAACAATACCAAAAAAGAAACTGCACAGTTTAAAAACAAATCTCACACGGCCTTACATTTCAATTTTTTTCTTTAAAAGATGTGTACAGGGGTGTTAAATGTTTTATAAACATGAAAAATAAAAACTGTACTAGAACCAACTTATTCATCATCATCATCTTTGTTTCCCTCCTCTTCATCCTCTTCATCTTCCTTGTCTGCCTTTTCTTGCTCTCTTCTCAGCCTTGATGACCACCCCCCGTTGTTTTTTTTTTGCTGTATCAGCTTTCCTTTATCGCAGTATGCAGCACTGTCCTTGTCAAATTTCCCCTTCAGCTTAGCAGCTGTCTTTTCATAAGGCTGCTGGTCATCTGCATCAGTCTTACTCCACAACTCTCCCTGTGTCTTTGCAACATCGCCAATGGAAAGGCCCAGACGTTCTCCTTTCATTTCCTTTTTTTTTTTAAAGATTTCTTTCATTGTTTTTGAAAGAGACAGAGACAGAGACAGAGAGAAGGGGGAGGGCCCAGAGCAGTCTCCATAGTTGTATGTCATCAGTTTTCAACATGGTTTCATTCCACATAGGTGGGCAGGGGCCAGGCAGGGCGGAAGCCAGGTTGGGGGCCTCCTGCATGGGAGGCATGCCCCCTTGAGCCAGGGGCAGAACTGGGTGGGGAGAACTGATCTGGGGGCCTCCCCCATGGGAAGCACACTCCAGTTCTGCATATGGGTCCACACAGGCCAGGGCCAGGACTCCATCCTCGGTCCTCGGGGACTGCAAGGTGAGTGCTCAAACCACTGAGCCATCTCAGCTTCCCCTCCTTTGATTGCTGACTAGTACTCAGAACAAAACAAAAAGAAGGCCAAGAGAGGCCTCGTGGGTACACTGAGATCCTTAAACTTTTTTGTTTCCCCTTTAGGAGGGATGTAGGTTTCCATGCTATTTTATAATAGGCCTTGTCCACCTTTACCATGCCTTCAAGTTTTTCTTTCTCTTTATCAGATGTGGTCTTCTACTAATCTGAATATTTCTTAGAAAACTCTGAGAAGCAGAGTTTTCTGAAGCATCCAGATGCTCCTTCCTGTGCCCTTCCTGGCACGTTTGCACAGAGAATGTATACGATGACATCTTGCCTCTGGGCTTCTTAGGATCGCCTTTGCCCATATTTAGTTATTTTTTCCGAGCAAGGCTCAGAGTCGCCCAGTGCCTGTCTGGCTCTCACTTGTGCTGGTGCCGTCTCTGTGCAGCTCAATATACTGCTGTCTTGATAAAGTTAACATGGTATACAAGTCCCTTCCAGTCTCCACAAAGCTTCGTTGTCTACCACTGCAGCCCCATTGCTCCCCAAACATTGCTTCTGTGACTCTGTACATGTTCTTCTCGTCTCTTGGGATGCCCTTCCCACATCCTCTGTCTCTCAGAATCTCATACATATTCATCTTTCAAAGACAGACTCAGATGTCATCTGTCATCTCCTCATAGAACCTTCCTCAACAAGGCAGGATGAGTTGGTTATTTCCTGTGTTGTACTTTCATCGTATTCAATGTGGACTTAGATTATAGCCTGGAGCACATTTTATTACTGCATTTGTTTACAAGTCTGTCTCCCCCACTAGACTGGGAGCTCTCCCAAAGTAGAGCCTCAGATTTCCTCAGCTCTACTCCCCTAGTGCTTAACACTGAGCCTAGCATGTAGTGTTTGGTGAATCTTAAATGAACTATAGAGATAAGAAAAGTGAAGCCCAAAGAAGTTAAGTCACATACCTAGAACTTAACCAACCTGACAGAAACGAATTTGAAGAGAGGTGTGTGACAAATCAGATTGTGCTTTTAATAATCTAGGCAAGGATGCCAGGGTAGCTCAGCAGGTTGAGAGCTTGCCTTGCAACCATCAGGTCCAGGGAGTGAATCGGGGCCCAGCCAGTGCAAACTCACATGCTGAACTGCAGCGCAACTGGTAACCACCAGGAAGGCTCAGAAGTAAAGCTTCTCCCCTTCCGGGTGGGAGAGCCCCGCCGGCCCCACAGCCACCTGTGTGGAACAAAACCATGTCACAACTAATGATGTGCAGCTATGGAGACTGCTTGCCCCTCCCCCAAGTAAAAAATAGCTTAGGCAGTGGCTAAAGGCTCTGCACACACCTCCCCCACCACCAAGGCTGATAACCACCTATTTATTGCTTTTGCTCTTTGGGAAAGTAGGGCTCAAACTCAAATAAGAGAGATTTAAGTTAAAGATGAAGAAAACCTTCTTGCTAACAAAAAGGTGAGCTGACTCAGAATATGAGGACTTGGCCTCCGGAGGCTCTTAAAAACAAGATAGACTTTATCAGGACTGAGGTAGAAGTCCCTTTAGAGGTGGACAAATGGCTGAGCTGACGCCTGGACAGGCTGCCTCTTGAGGAGGTCCACGAGGATTGGCCGGACCAGCCACAGGACTCCAGTGTCTCCAACCATGCGCCCACGGGGGGCAGGGAGCCGGGCGAGCGAGCTCCTGCTAATTAAGCCTCTACCCATGAGCGAAGGTGAGGCTAATAAGGCGGCCCCGTTCCAGGGCACCTCCACACCCAGCCAGCCGGTCTGCCTGTTTATTGCCCGTATGGAGATCATTAATGCCTCCTGACACTGGGGTCACGCGCGGGGTCAATCCCCGAGCCCATTCTGCAAAACAAGGGGAAATGAACTTCCCAGCACATGTGGCCCAGGCTTGGTGGGGAGGGGCCTCCTGTCACCCCACACTTCAGCTCTGGGAGTGATCAGCACCCCAGACTGTGGGACCCCACAACACAATCCCTGCTGCCAAGCTGCACTCTGGGGGCGTGGTCCCGGGGAAGGGCGCAGGGCAGGCCCTCGTCTGGGCCGGGACGACCCCCACTGAGGCTGTCCAAACGGCAGACGGACACTAATCCCCTGGCGACGGGCTGGGGTGGCGTCTGGGAGCTGCAGCTGCAGCTCTCCAGGGGCCGGGCTCGGGCCACAGGTAGCGGGACGGCCCAGGCCGGGCGGCCACGTGAGCGCGGGCTGCCAGCTCGGCGCCACCCTCACCCGCTTCCTGCTCCCTGACTGGGCCCACACCTCTCCAGAATCCAAGATGGCGGAGGGGGGCGGGGTTCCAGGCCAAGCGAAGCTGCGATTGGAAAGGCCCAAGCCCTCTGAGCTGAAGGACGGCCTTAGTAGCCACTCAGGGAGTTCCCGGCAGGGTGGTGGGCACTCAGCGGCCTTACTTCACACTTAAGCCACCAAGGCGGCTTCACGAATCCAACACTTGCAGTTTGGGAAGGGCCACAGTAGGAACAAGGAATGCTCAGATGGTCCTCCAGCAGGCCTTTACCAGTCTAGGGTTCTCTCCTTGGTAATGACCAGAGTTGGGAATCAGCCTCTACCAGCCCAGGAAGAAGTCGAGAAAACCCCCAACTAGCTTGGAGGAAATCAGTAGGATTATGAGGTTAATGCCAGAGCAGGCTGAGTGGCAGTTACCAAATAAATGATCCCAGGAGGACATGGCCGAGGTTAAATGAGGCCCAATAAATAAAGGGCCGTGTTCAAAGGAGAAACTTCAGAAAATTCAGGGACGTGGGGGTTGGGCCTAGGGACTCCTTCCTGTCCTCCCCATCTAGGGCCTGTTGAATTCTGGAGAAGCCACAGCCTTGGGCCATGTCTCCCAAGACTGTGCCCTGTTCAGTGCCAGTGTTGGCATAGCTCCTGGGCTCAGGGATCCTTGCACAGCTCCATCCACCTAGCTTCAGGGAACTGAATGAGGGAATGGAAACGTGTGCTATGGAGGTCTGAGCAGTTAACGAGCCCCGGCATGTCTCTGATTTCTTGGAGACTGAGAAAGGACTGACTGCAGCAAGAGGGGGTGAAGCTAGATGTTAGGAGGCACTTCCCAAACATTAGACGGAGAGCGTATAGATCTTGGGGGTAAGGAACAACAGAATTTTATTCCAGGCAAGAGCACAATTATCCTTCTCCCTATTATTGAGCTTCTGACATTTTTTTGGCTGAGACAGTGTTATCAGCTAGAGAGGGCTATCAGCACTGTCTTTGCACATGAAAAGCTGTGGGAGAGCTGTGCGGAATGCCCTCCATTCCAACACCAACATGTGCTGGCAAATGGGCAGCCCCCCTCCATGGTCCTGCTAACTCTCCCTGTGGCCAGCTTAGTGGGGGTCAGCAGCAGACAGAGCTTGATGTTCTTGAGACCATGAAAGATGTCCTGTGTCTCTGTTTGGGGAGTCTAAAGAGAGAGCTGATTAAGTCTTTGGTCTCTGGGTGGGTATTTATTTTTTAGAAAATGAATGAGGATAGTTAAGATCTTGGGCTCTGGAGTTTCACAGATAGTCCAACAGACTTATAGAAGTTAGAGAATTCCGATGACTTCTTTTCTTACTCTGAGACTCTGGGCAAGTCCTATTTACGATATTGATACTCGTGTCACCAGTGTCAGGCAGTATTTTACACTCTTACAATCACCCTGTGGGAGAGATACTATTATCCCTATTTAACAAATGAAATCAGCTTAGGTTAAGTGACTATAGAGCAGTATAGTTAAAAGCATGGACACTGAAATAAAAAAAGTAATTAAAAATATTAATAAATAAATAAAAGCATGGGCACTGAAGACACGGACTAATTGGGTTCAAGTCCTGACTTCATTTCTTCATCTGTGACATGGGGATTATGATAACAGCCCTGATAAGGCGGTAAGGTTGAAATGAGAAAATGCACGTCAAACTCTTAGAATCCTGCCAAGCACATTGTAAGTGCTCAATGTTAGCTACTGTTGGGAGCCCTTAAAGCACTTTTATCTATGTGAAATCACTTCATCCTTTCTACTACCCTGTGAGGTGGCTGTGATTCATTTTTCAGATGAGGAAACAAAGACTTAAAGCTGATAGTGCTCTAAGCCCCTCTATAAATAGCCTGCTGAGGACCTGGGTTCAAGTTTCAGGTTTTTTAGCTTCAAAGTCCAAGGGCTTTTTGATAGCCCGTATACTCTCTTATTCTTGAATTCTAATTTGTTTCAGTCCCTTGGTTAAAAAAAATTCTTGAGGATCCAAATGAAAAGCCAGTTTTGGATAAGCCATGCTTAGCAAAATGCAGGGGAGAAAAAGGAGGAAAGTAAAGGGGTTTGGGTAATTAATTTCCCTGGCTTAGAGATTGTTTGGACCTAACACAACCCTAGCAGATACACCTTCTTCTGTCAGATAGTAACATAAGTGTGTACCTCAGAGAAGTCTGACTGGAGGAGATGGAAAGAAGTTCCAGTTCAGGAACATGTTGTGTAATGGGGAAGAAAGTCTGATCTTCCACAAAGAACAGAAGGTCTCTAGACTGCGAGTCCTGGCTGTGGAAAGCCCAGATACAGTATGATCACTCCTTGTCTCTAGAGTGCCTCCAGTGGCAGTTATAGGAGGGCTCCACCTGTGCTTTTGGTGAATCTCTGCTTCTGCCCTCAGTCCTGAGGGGGCTCAGACCAGCCTACCTCACCCAGGC
>PVKE010034551.1:0-17336 GCA_004027555.1 Craseonycteris thonglongyai
TTCCTGTCCCCAAACTGCTCCTTCTCCCTCCCTCTCCCGCTCTCCCCTTTTTCCTCTAACCTTTGTGTGTTGTTCTGCGTTGTGTGGTTCTCTCAGTTGAGGGTGCTTCTCAGGGTTTCCCCTGTGGGTTCCTTTTTGTTTGTAAGTCCCTTCCCAGGTAGATGTCTGGGTTCTCCTCTCATGCCGCCATCTTCCATAAATAACCTTAAATCATTGAGGAAACATTTATTAAACACCTACTGTGTGCTAGGCACTTAAACTTTGGGGGCTCATAATTTTAGAATTTAGTAATTATGCTGTGATATTTCCTGATTATACTTCTGAAACACGGTAGTGAGATGGAAGAGGCCTTACCATATGTTGCTGTGTGTAATGCACACGTTTCTGTCCAAATTTGTGAGGGAAAAATACACACGTTCATTATACATGGGTAGTACTAATTCTGTAGCTGTATAAATGTTTTTAATTCTTTTATTTATGCTTATGAGTTAAAAGTGTGATTCTAGAAATCATTAATGATATTCATATGCAAAATAATAGCCTGGGATATGATAATTGCCTTGGCTCATGATCCACAGCCCCATCTGTCCCTTTCCCTTTTCTACTGCTCACCTCCCTTTCTCTGACCTTGTATCTGTTCTTGTTTATTGTAATTATTTGTTACCTAAAATTTTTTTCTTAAGATTTATTTTAATTGTTTTTGACAGACAGAGAGAGAAAGAGAGACAGGAGATGGCCCAGAGTATTCTTCGTAGTTGCTCGTCATTAGTTTTCTACAGTTTTCACTTCACAGGTGGGTGTGGGGTTGTGCAGGGCAGGAACCGAGCCAGGGGCCTCTCACATGGGAGGCACCCCTGCAAGCTGGGGGTCTCCACATGGAAAGCTTGCCCCAGTGAGAACCGAACTGGGGGCATACCCCAGTTCAGCATATGGGTTTGCACGGGCCAGGGCCAGGATTCGATCCCCGGACCCCAGGGCCACAAGAAAATGTTCAACCCGCTGAGCTATCCAGACTTCCCCTGTATAAAATTTCTTATACCATAATACGTTAAAAATTAAATGTGGGGATGCCGGCACGGCTTGATGGGTTGAGCACTCATCCTGCAGCCCCAGGGTCTAAGGATCAAATCTTGGCCCCGGCCCATGTGGACCCATGTGCTGAACTGGGGTGTTCTCACCAGGGTGAACCTCCTATGTGAGAGGCCCCTAGCCGGTTCTTGCCCTGCGCAGCCCTCCACCCACCTGTGGAATGAAATTATGTAGAAAACTGGTGATGTGCAACTGTGGAGACTACTCTGGGCCCTCCCCCTTCTCTCTGTCTCTCTCTCTGTCAAAAACAATTAAAAACAATTAAATGCTACAATTACTAACTATAAACAAATTTTTTTTTTTAATTTTTAAAGATTTGTTTCATTGTTTGAGAGAAGGTGAGAGAGAGAGAAGGGGGAAGGACCCTGAGCTATCCCCTAAACAAATAAAATTTTGAATTAAATTAAAATGAGGGGATGCCAGGATAGGTCAGTGGTTGAGCACTTGCCTCACAATCATGAGGTCCAGGGTTCAATTCCCAGCCCCAGCCCATGCAACCCTATTTGCCGAACTGAGGCACAACTGGTAACCACCAGGATGGCTCAGCGATAAAGGTTCTCACCTCCCATGTGGAGGCCCAGGGTTCTGTTCCCACCCCACATGGCCCCACATCCACCTGTGTGGAATGAAAAACCATGTCATAACTAATGCTGTACAACTATGGAGACTGCTCTGGGCCCTCCCCCCTTCTCTTTCTCTCCCTCTCTCTCTCTCACCTCTCAAACAAATTGAGGGGAAAAAATCTTTTCTTAAATTAACACGATTCTCTGATAGTTTAAGGCAAAAACTTAGGTGTGCATTATACGTGGTAGTGCATTATGCACAGCAAAATACAGTAAATTGGAAGTCAGAGGTCTGGTATCTTATCCTATGTTAGTTACTATTAGAATAACTAAAGCTGCTCATATGAGTCTCCAGATTCCTACAGTTGATTATAATATCTGTCCATGAGCCTAAAGTGAAATAATAAATGAAAAGTCTGGCACAAGAAGGGATGTTGGGATAGCTCAGCAAGTTGAGCCCTTGCCTTGCCAACTGCAAGGTCCAGGAATCGAATTCCTGCCCCGGCCTGTGCAAACTCATGTTCTAAACTGTGGTGGTGCAACTGGTAACTTCAGGGATGGCTTGGCAGTGAAGGTTCTCACCTCCCTTGCGGGAGGTCACCAGGTCAGTTCCCGCCCTGCACAGCCCTGCATCCAACTGTGTGGAATGAAACTACATCACAACTAATGTACAACTATGGAGACTGCTCTGGGCCCTCCTCCCTTTCCTCTAGCTCTCTCACCTTCTCTCAAACAATAAAATAAATCTTTAAAAATAATGTTTTTAATTTAAAAAAAAGTCTGGCACAAGAAGAAAACATGAAGAAATTTGCACCCTGGAGACACAGGGACTCCGCTTTGTAAACATTTTTTATAATTCTTTTTGCTACAGCTTATAATTGGTCAGAACTGGGCTTAAAAGGGGCAAGCAGTATCAGTGAGACTTTCCTGAATGGTATTCTTATACTCAGCACACTTGTATTTTCAATAATAAGGTGATAATCATTTATTGAGTATTGATTGTGTCAAATGTTGTGTTAGGGTTTTCTTGTAATGCTCACAGTAGTACTAGGACATGTGCACAGAGTGGTTAAGCAGCTTGTCCCAAGGTTTGCCAGTAGATGGCTAACATCAGCACTTAAATCAGAATCTGCTAGACTCCAAAGCTCACACAGCTAACCATTGGCATGTTTAATTATAAGTTCCGTGGTTAGAGTATGAACCTTCAGGACTTCATAGTTCATCCTATTTATTTGCCCATACCAAAGACTGGTTCACAGTCATGAGTTGGGAGAGGAGGGCAAGGGTACTGACTCACTCTCCTGCTTTTCAGGAGAAAAAATTGTAGACTATATTTATATAGTGCTTTACATTTTACGAAGACTTTTTTCATGTAGAATTTCTTATCCTCATAGCCAGTCTGTTCATTCTATAGACTTCTGCTTAAAATGTCACTGCTTTTGGAAATCTGTGACCCCTGAGAAATGAGGCAAGTACTGTTCCTATGTTTTGCCATGGCATTTCACACTCAGCCACGTTCTAGGTCTTGTCCATGCTGAAATTAATTTATTTGTCTACTTACGTATCTCCTCCACAAGACTATAAGATCCTCAGGGTCAAGGAAATATGCTATTCACGTTGTTTCCTCATTGCCTTTGAGTAACATACAGTGGTCACTCTGAACATCTAATGCATACGTCTAATTAAATAATAGAAAAGAGATTGAGAGGAAAAGGCCTCCTTAGCCCTCCTGCCATCCTAACATAGTTCTTTCTCTGTAGAACAAATGTCAGAAGAGAAAGAAGAAAAGGAAGACCCTAGATCAGCCCACTGCGTCTGGTAATGCCCCAGTTAGCCCAGGGGAACTAGAGGCTGTGTGGCCATCCTTGGTCGAGCACCTACAGTGCTGTGTCCAGGTAGGTAGTTACATAAACTCTGTTTTTCTCGAGGGTAATGCTCTGGGTTGGCTGGCTGGGTTTCCCTCCTCTTTATTCCCACAGCCTTAATCCCTCTTTAGGATCCTGAGCTCAGTTTAGACTCCATGGTTCCCTTTGACGCAGCCTCAGAGGTGCCAGTAGAAGAGCAGAGGGCAGAAGCTCTTCTGCGGATCCAAGACTGCCTGCTGGGTGGCCAGGCCCCACAGGCCCTGACCCTCCTTAGGTCTGCCCGGTAAGAACTCTGCCCACCTGTCCCCCATGATCCAGCTCCTGGGCTTTTGGGGGTAATGGGAGGCTTTTCCTGTGGTACAGGTTCTCAGTCTTCAAAACAGAAGTCACATCAGAAGTGCCGGGGCTCTATACCAAGTACTGAGTCCTGGGGAGTTTTGGTCCTTTGAGAAGTTTTATTGTTTGATAAAACAAAACAACCACAGTTAATTGTTGGGGGAAATGATAATTCTAGGAGCCAAAGATAGCCATCATTAACATTTTTATGAGTTATCATCTAGAGTTTTTTCCCACTATGTTTGTATATAAACATTACTCGTATACCTTTTACAAAATGAAATTTTGTACCCCCAGGGTCCGAGGATCAAATCTAGGCTGTGGCTCCCAGTTTGGTTCTCGCCCAGGTGTGCTTCCCATGTGGGAGGCTCCTGACTGAAGGGGGCATGTCTCCCATGCAGGAAGCCCCTGTCCCAGTTCCTGCCCTGTGTGGCCCCCTGCCCACCTATGTGGAATTAAACCATGTTGAAAACTGATGATGTACAACTATGGAGACTGTTCTGGGCCCTCCCCCTTCTCTCTGTCTCTCTCTATCTCTGTATCTGTCAAAAACAATAAATCTTTTTTTATTTAAAGACTTCTAAAAAAGTGACATAATGCACATACTGATTTATAGCTTTTTTTTTTTTTCATTTCTCAGTATATCATGAGCATCATTTCTCATCAGATATATTTCTGTAATTGTTAATGGCTTTAAAACACCAGTATGTGAATATGCACATTTGTTTCACCACATATCAAACATTTAGATTGTTTGCATTTTCTTCTTCTATGATGTTCATTGCAGTGTGCCTTATGAGGGAAATTTTCCCTAAGTCTTTCTTTTATCTTTGAGGTAACAGTTTACATTCTCTTTCCAGCAGAAAAATAAGTCTAAATTTCTTCTCCCACCTCAAATTATAACTCAGATTCTCTCTGGGTAAAGCATTTTTCTCTTTGTGTTCCAGGGAGGTATGGCCAGAAGGAGATGTGTTTGGCTCTCAAGACATTTCCCCAGAGGAAGAGATCCAGCTGCTGAAACAAATCCTCTGTGCCCCGCTTTCCTGTGAGTCTCCATTCCTTCATTTCTCTCTCCTAGCTCTTCTCTAGCATCAGAGACCTAGAAATCTTCACTCTTCCTATAGGGCAGAAAAGGACAGAGGAGCGAGAGGCAGAGGAGGAAGAGGAAGAAGAGGAGGAGGAGGAAGAATTACAGGTGGTCCAGCTGTCAGAGAAAGAATTTAATTTTCTGGACTACCTGAAACGGTACAGGCCGAGAGGACTGAGTTGGTCCCAGGGTAGAGATTGTGGAGCTGGGAGGACGATCAGTGTCTTATGCTGACTCCCTCTCCCTCCCTGTCTTGGTACAGCTTTGCCAGCTCAACTGTCATCCGGGCCTACGTGCTGTTGTTGCGGAGCTACCAGCAGAACAGTGCCCATACTAACCACTGCATTGTCAAGATGCTGCACCGGCTGGCTCATGACCTCAAAATGGAAGCCCTACTTTTCCAGCTCTCCCTCTTCTGTCTCTTCAATCGTCTGCTTAGTGACCTGGCCGCTGGGGCCTACAAAGTGAGGCAATACTGAGAAATGGGGGTCTGGAGGTGTAGGGGAGTCCTGGGATAAAAGGATAGTCTTCAGGAGATGTAAGGGGCAGACCCCAAGAAAACCTGGAATTTATTTTTAAAATTGTGTATTTACTGTATTTTTCTGTGTATAAGATGATACTTTTGTCTAAAATTGATAGACCAAAAATTGGGGGTCATCTTATACATCAGAGTAACATAACCTATGTATTGATTTCTTAATGTTGGGTTAGAAAAGTAGGGGACATCTTATACATGGGGGCATTTTATACATGGAAAAATACTGGGTTCTTACATGTTTAAACTTTAGCTCCTTCAAAATACTGTTTGATATAATACACCTATCGAGATGCTTTTTCCACTGCTCAAAACAGTTTTTGAACTTGTCCACTTTGGTGTCTTATTGCTTCTGTTGTTTTTCTGTTTCACCTCTTCCACATCAAGAAAACATTTCCCTTTGAGGACTTTTTTCATCTGGGGAAACAAACAAACAAAAATGCCACTGGGGGCCAATATGGTGAATAGGGAGGAGAGTCATGCTGTTTTTGGTCAAAAATTGCCAAACACTCAGCACGGTATAGACAGGTGCATTATCATGCTATACATTGTGTAAATTATGCATTATGAAATGGGCAAACACATTGAAAGAGTCTCTAAAATAATTCACTGAAACTGAATATAGCCTCTCAAAACAATGCCAGCTGGTACACAGATGCAGATGGGTTCCTAGAACATCCACCTAGCAGGGAAAGCCTATAGTATAGAGGCTCACCCTCAAGAAGATAATGTCAGTTTTTTGGGGGGTGGGTCCCCCTTGTAAAGGGCACTTAAGTGGTATCAAAGACTGAGAAGTGAGAGAATGGTGAGGTAGTAGGCAGGCCAGTTGAGGGACCTGCATGGGGATGGATAGAAGAGAGAGTTGGAGTGAGGAGGGAACAGCTGGGAACAGTGTAGAGAAAATACTTAGAGGGCCAGGTCTGTATATACATTTAGGCCAGAGGCCTCACAGCAGCCTCCCACTCCCATAGGAACTGGTGACTTTTGCCAAATACATCCTGAGCAAGTTCTTTGCATTGGCTGCAGTCAACCAAAAAGCCTTTGTGGAATTGCTGTTCTGGAAGAACACAGCTGTGGTTCGAGAGATGACTGAAGGCTATGGCTCCATGGATGGCGGGTGAGCTCAACAATGGGGAAGGACGGACAGTAGGGGTGGGTGACACAGTCAGAAGGTCAAAGCTGGAAGATCTTAGCAGATCGGTTAGTGTAACTTTCTCTATATAAGGAGGTATGGAAATATTTGGCCCCTTTCTCTTAGCATCTCACCTCCTCTTTTTTTTAAAGATTTATTTTACTGTTTTTGACAGAGACAGACGGACAGAGGGACAGAGAGAGAGAGACAGAGAGAAGGGGGAGGGCCCAGAGCAGTCTCCATAGTTGTACATCATCAGTTTGTTAACATGGTTTCATTCCACACAGGTGGGCAGGGGCTGCGCAGGGCGGGAATTGGGATGGGGGCCTCCCGCATGGGAAGCACACCCCAGTTCAGCATATGGGGCTGCACAGGCCAGGGCTGGGATTCGATCCTCAATCCATGGGGCTGCAAAGTGAGTACTTAAGCCACTGAGCCATCCCGGCTTCCCTACCTCCTCTCATTTTACACTTCTCTTCTTCCCATAATGCTCTTGGTCCCTGCAGTGTCAGGTTCCATAGGTCCAACCTGGAAAAATCTCTTAATTTGACTTTTGGGTTCTAAAGATTTATTATTCTTATTGTTTTTGACAGAGAGAGACAGAAGGGGGAGGGCCCAGTACAGTCTTCATAGTTGCACCTCATTGGTTTTTCCACATAGTTTCGTTCCACAGGTGGGCGCGGGGCTGCACAGGGCAGGAACTGGGCCGGGGTCTCGCCCCATTGAGAACTGAACTAGGGGCACTCCCCAGTTCAGCATATGGGTCCACACAGGCCAGGATTTGATCCTCGGTCCCCAGAGCTGCAAAGTAAGCACTTAACCCACTGAGCCATCCCGGCTTCCCTGACTTGGGTTCTTAAGTGGGAGGAGAGTGAGGGGAAAGTAGCACACCTTAGGTCTCTGCTGGCTGGCTCCTTTGAGATACCTGTGTTGTCTTGTTCCTTTTAGAATTGACCAGAGAGGGCCTTTGGTCTCCTGTTTTTGGGCTAACAACCTACATGTTCCCCTTCCCCTTTCCCCATTTAGATCTTCTAGTCACAAAACCCCTATGTGGAGTGCAGAGGAGGAGGCCCAGCTACAGGAACTGTACCTTGCCCATAAGGATGTTCAAGGTATAAGGCCTTGAGATCTGAAGAGTTTATGAGAAGGACAGCCTGAACTTCAGGACCCCTCTTGACTACCTCATTCCTCCTCCACCTCAGGTCAGGATGTAGTAGACACCATCTTGGCACATCTGAATATTG
Source organism: Craseonycteris thonglongyai (assembly GCA_004027555.1). NCBI lineage: Eukaryota > Metazoa > Chordata > Mammalia > Chiroptera > Craseonycteridae > Craseonycteris > Craseonycteris thonglongyai. The sequence goes on from PVKE010034551.1 coordinate 7,852, forward strand.
CTCCTCGCACACGAAAGCAGGTCATCCACCATCTGGTGCGGCTGGGACTGGCTGACAGTGTCAAGGACTTCCAAAGGTAGAGAGAGGCACATTCTCTGGAGGGAACTGAAATGGGAACCCTCTGTTCACTGCCTCAGCTCCCTCTTCCACTGAAACCTCTCTAAATAGGAAAGGAACCCATATTGTACTGTGGACAGAAGATCAGGAGCTGGAGCTCCAGAGGCTTTTTGAGGAGTTTCAGGATTCAGATGGTAAGTGAGGTAGAAGCTCAGGGAACCTCTGAGATGCGAGCCGAACTATCCATTTCTTTCTCCCTGCCTCCTGTTCCCAGGAAGGCTTATCCCATCCCTTCTGCCCACTTAGTATATTTGTGGTATCATTTTCAGTGAATCGAACTACCTCTTCCCAAAGACCTCTGACTTCCTTTACTGCTCTGATTTCCCTTTCCCCTACTGCTCTTGAATATGCATACTTTCCTTCGTTACAGATGTCCTGGGTCATATCATGAAGAATATCACAGCCAAATGCTCACGGGCCAGAATAGTGGATAAACTGCTAGCTCTGGGGCTGGTGACTGAGCGGCGGGAGCTATACAAGAAACGCCAGAAGAAGCTGGCACCCTCGAGCGTGGTAACAGTCTTCCCCTGGTTCTGCTGACCTGGGTCCATTCCCCCTAAAGTACTTCTTAGAAGTAGCCCACCCAGATTTCCTGTTTGAGGCTGTTCTGACTAGGTCCCCCAAGTGGCATGGTTAGGAACTAGAGGGTGCCACTCAGTTCCTCATCTTGTCTCCTTTTTTCATTTCCTACCCCATTGAATTTTAGCCTAATGGAAAAGAATCCCTAAAGGATTTTTGCCAGGAAGGTCTGCAAGAAGAGGAAAACCTGCCAGAAGAAGAGAGTGAAGAGGATGAAGAGAAAGACGAGGGCTCAGAAGCAGAACAAGCCCCCCAGGATAGCTCAGTCATTTTAACTGAAAACCTTGGGCAAAGCCTGCATCAGGAAGGTGAGGACTTGGGCTGGGAGAAGTGTCTCATGTGGAAGAGGAGTTGGGTGTATGGGCCAATTATAAGTTTTCCTTCTTCCCTTAGGCTTCTCTGCTCCGCTCCTGTGGCTCCAGAAATGCCTGATTCGAGTAGCAGATGATCGAGAAGAGGATGGTGAGTGGGTAAATGATGGTTTCAGGAGGACTAGGGCACTGAAAGCTGCTGAAAACCTGGTCATGGGATAGAGGACCAGTTCTTCACATCTTCACCATATGACTATTGACCCTGTTCTAGGCTGTTCCCAGGCAGTTCCATTGGTGCCGCTGACAGAAGAAAATGAGGATGCAATGGAGAGTAAACAGTTTCAGCAGCTGTTGCACAAGCTAGGGGTTCAGCCACCTGCCTTAGGGCAGGTAAGTACACCAGTTACAGTGACAACCATGCCATGTTGATGCCATTTTAGAATATGTCTTATTGCAGTTGCCATCTCTAGCTTCATTTCCTGTTGCCTCTGACTGAGACTCCTGCAGCAGCCATCATGCTAATCTTCCTCTCTCCAATCTCTCCCCTGACCAGAGCACTTGATGGTTTTCCACTGTTTATAGGAGCTTCTAAGTAGCATGGCTGGCCTTGGCCAATCTTTGCAGCCTTGTGGCCATACCACCCACTCACCTACATTATACTATAATCATCCTGGATTACTTTCCATCCTTCGAATAGTAGGCTTGTTCATACCTCCAAGTAGTTGATCAGCCTTCTCTCCCCTGGAAGGGCTCTAACCACACACAAGACAACACACATATCATGCATCTTCTTTTTATTTTATTTATTTATTTATTTTATTATCGTTTTTTTGACACAGAGAGAGAGAGAAAGAGATACAGAGACAGAACTGAACTGGGGGAACTCCCCAGTTCAGGATATGGGTCTGTACAGGCCGGGGCTGGGGTCGGGGCCGGGATTCGATCCTCGTTCCCCGGCGCTGCAAAGTGAGAGCTTAACCCAGTGAGCCATCCCGGCTTCCCCATCACGCATCTTCTTGATGAACTTCACCCAGTCTTCAAGGATCAGTTCAGCTATCACGTCCTTAGAGAAGCAGTCCCTATCACTTTCAACCCCTGAAGCAAAAGTAATTACTTGGACAGTTATAATTTGCTTATTCTCTTGAAATCGTCCCAATCTGGTGGTGTTAGACTGGATTGATTCTCCCATTAGATTGTGAGTTTCTTGAGAACAGGGATTATACCTTATATACCTTTTTAGATCCCCAGGATTCATTCATTTATTCAATTAACTATATTTACTGGGACATTAATGTAGTAGGCGCTGTGCCGAACCTTGGGCATATATTGGGAAAATAAATAGTAAGTAGAGTTCACAGCCCTTGTGTATCATCACCAATGCAGGGTCATATTTATTGAACGAATAATAACAAAATCTGGTGAACCTAGAGACTGGTCTTTTTCCATTGTTCTCATTTTCAGCTTCTCTGCCCCTATAGGAAATCTTCTGGCGAATTCCAGCCAACCTGAGTCCCACCCGGCTCCAGAGGCTAGCAGCTTCTTTGAGTCAACCAGAGGAAGAGGAAGAGCTTCAGCCAGGGCTAGACCCTAAAGTCCCTGAAGAGCAAGGCCTTGAGGAAGAACACCTAAAGGAACATCGAGCTCAAGCCCTGAGGGCCCTCTCATTAGCCCAAAAAAAGAAAGCGGGCCTGGTGTCCCCAGCGGGTAATGGAAGAACCACTTAGCTATTGAGTATTTACTGTGTGCAGCTCTGTTGATCTAGAGGCTGAGTGGGTATTTTGAGAATATGAGAGCCTGGTTCACTAATCTGATGCCTCTTATGGTCATTTCAGAGGAATGGACTGCTGGTGTGAAAGAGCAACTGAAAGTGGTACCCAAGAAGCGACAACTACTAGACAGTGATGAGGAACAGGAGGAAGGTGAGGGCAGGAGCAAAGGTAGGGAATCTTGACAGTGGTCTTTCTTCTGACCTCTGTCCCTCTTCTCTTTTCTCCTGAAGATAAATGGTACCCTGTTATTCCCCTTTAACATATTCAGACAGCCTTTGTCTTCTCACCCCTGTCATTCTTGCAGTATCAGAGCTGGGAACTCCAGGAATTCAAAAGAAGAAACGGTTTCAGATTGAGGATGAAGATAACTGAAGAGCTAGAAGCCTAGGGGTAGAAAATGACCTGTTTTTAGGTGGTGAGTTTAAACCAGAGTTGGTAGAGCCATGTAGGACACAGAAACTCCTCTTACTGGACAGAAGCAGTAGAATCCTGGGTTTCTCCATGGATTTATGGTCCAGGAAGTTCAGATAACAGTGTTGGATTCCTCTGCAGTCACATCTATCTTCTCCCATTTTATCAGTATGCTTCAGTAGCTCTCAGGAGACATTTCACTTCTAGGAACTACTGATTTGGGTTATTAGTGCCCCTTAGCAAATGAGAGGAGTGAGTGAAATATAGAAGGCACCCTCTCTTGCTAATCTGTTCTTGGCTTTTTGCAGGAGGTGGGTCACAGCACCAAATGAGGAGGTTTGTAATGTGACACTATCCTCATTTTCTTTCCTCTGGTCACTCACTAGATACCAGATTGAGCCCAGTTCCTGCATTGGAGGTGGGATTGCAATGCAGTGCCCTCCACATGTTGAATATGTTTGGTATTGAATTCAACACGTAAAATTAAAAGTTGCGGGAAGCCGGAATGGTTCAGTGGGTTAAGCGCTCACTTTGCAGCCCCGGGGACCGAGGATCAAATCCTGGCCCTGGCCCGAGTGAACCCATATGCTGAACTGGGGAACACCCCCAGTTCAAGACTCACCAGGGTGAGACTCTGGCCCATTTCCTGCCCTGTGCAGTCCCACGCCCACCTGTGGAATGAAACTATGTGGAAAAACCAATGGTGTGCAACTATGGAGACTGCTCTGGGCCCTCCCCCTTCTCTCTGTCTCTCTGTCTGTCTGTCTGTCTCTCTCTCTCTCTCTCTCTGTCAAAAACAATAAAAAAATAAATAATTTAAAAAAATTAAAAGGATAGATCCAAGATAGATCAGCCAGGACAGATCAGTAGTTGAGCGCTTGCCTTGCAATTGCAGGGTCCAGAGTTTGAATCCCAGCCCCGGCCTTGGCCTGTGCAACCTCATATGCTCACCTGTGGTGCAACTGGTAACCACTAGGATGACTCAGCGGCAAAGGTTCTCACCTTCTGGTTCAGTTCCCACCCTGCGCAGCTCCACATCTACCTGTGTGGAATGAAACCATGTCACAGCTTATGATGTACAGCTATGGAGACTGCTCTGAGCCCTTCCCCTTTCTCTCTCTTGCATGCACGCATTCTCTCACCTCTCAAACAATAAACCTTTAAAAAATAAATAAAAATTGCCAATGTTGTTCTGACTTGCCAATCTTAAGTACCCTGCCCTCTACCTGCTATATTCTTGGAAGAACAACTTTAAGTATTAGGGTTAAAAAAGACCATCAGCCTTCCCTTTTTTCCTACTTTCCCTACAGAAGACACTGAAAAATACTGTCACCTCAAGATCCTTTGTCTGGGATCCGCAGAAGGGATCCCAGGAGCCACAAGGGAGAAAAAGCCTGTTTGTCAGCATAGGGCAGAGGTGGGGACGAAGTCTAGGCAAGAAGAAGATTGGTAAATATTGCAACTGCTGTGTCCTTCCCTTGTCCCTGTTCTAGGAAACCATCAGCTTTATGGCTCTCTTGTGTTTTCAGATAAGGTGCAATAGAGGTGAGATTTAGAAAACAGTCATTCAGATCAGGTAAAGGATGCATTTAGACTGTTTTGTTTCTCTGACTTGAATGAATGTGTTTGGTTTGTGTTTGGTATTGAATTAAACACGTGAAGCTATGTGTGACATTTCCAAGGGCTAAGATGCTTCTAGCTCTGATCAGTCTTGGTGTCTTCTTTCTCCATTTCCCAATCTGTGCATTGCTTTCCAGCAGGGTTGTCCTGCTGACCCACCATTATCCAGGCTGTGCTGCTCCTTTGCTGTGTTTTGCTGTCTCCAGTGGCCGCCTTTCTAAAAAACAAATGCCCCAAAAGAGGCCCTGACTTTATAGTTCTCTCTGAAACTTCTAGCCCCAATTTCTTCTAGTTTCTCTTATCAACTATAGACCATTTACTGTGATAAAGCACAGGAAGTATTGCTATCCTTTTTCATTTATCTAGTACTTTCTAAATATTTAAATAAGAAGAGGAATAAAAATCTATATATATTTGAATCACAGCCATCTGATTTCTCCTCAGTCTATGTCTCCCTGGGTCTGTCTTGAACTAGAATGAGAATGTATGAGGAAGAGGTAGATATTGTCAAAAGAAAATTGACTCATGCTATTGGGGAGTATCTGATAACTAGACAAGAAGCCTAAGTGGACTTAGAAATGCAAGAAATTTATTGGGCAAAATGCCTTTGAAGGATACAGGTGGGAATAGAACAGGCATGGGTTGGGAGAGTATAGACCACGATGATAGACACCTGTGAAGGAAGGGAAAATAGTGCTGCTCTCAAAATCTTAGCCAGGCTGATAGTGAGCCCCAAGCAAAGATTACTTGATTGAGTCTCATCTGGTAGCATGGGCTGGCCTTAGCACCCTCTACCAGTCATTGGCTCAGAGCAATCTAGAGAGTGACATTGGTGTGAACACTGCAGAAGATTCTAAGGAGTAGAAACCTAAGACTGTTGGCCAAATAGATTCCTCATTGCATGTTCTCTTGAAGGGACATCTAAGCATAACGCATTACAAATGTGAAAATATTTGCTACAACTGAGTCCCTTACTGATCAGAGTTCAAAAGCCATTCCCATGGGGAAGCCAGGATGGTTAAGCGTGTTAAGCACTCGCTTTGCAGCCCTGAGGACTGAGGATCAAATTCTGGCCCCGGTCCACGTGGACCCATATGCTGAACTGGGGTGTGCTTCCCCTTGGTTTTCGCCGCCACCCCATCCACTGTTCAGCCCCTGGCTTGAGGAGGTGTGCCTCCCATGCAGGAGGCCCCCAGCCCAGTTCCTGCCCTGCACAGCCCCCCCACCTACCTGTGTAGAATGAAACCATGTCGAAAACTGATGACATACAACTATGGAGACTGCTCTGGGCCTCCCCCTTCTCTCTGTCCCTCTCTGTCAAGAACAATAAAATAAATCTTAAAAAATAAAAATTCCCTTTACCCTCCCATGAGACAGCACTGGGGAACAGAACAGCCTACTAGAAGGCTCTCTAAGTGGTAATCTAGTGTTCTTGTATTGAAGTAAAAAGTGGAGTAGAGGAAGTTTTTAGTGATCTGGTTCCATCCATCACTTATTTCATGGGCCCTAACCTAAAAGGTACAGAAGCCTAGAGGTGATGGATGAATGAAGCAATTTGTTTTCTAATTCCTACTGCAGAAGCACTCTGATCTTTTACTGCTACATGTTGCATTCCATGGCTGCCATTTCATATGGAGCCTGATGTTCTTTCTCTTGTTCCTGGGGTCCCAGCCACCCTCTGCAGACCCCTAGTTCTGCCAGACCTGGCTCCTAAAATTGCTGCCTGGTTTCATCCACATGGCCTCTACCCAAGATCTAATAGTTCTGATGCTGAGGGAAGCCCTGGAGCAAGCTGACTACCAAATTGACAGCTGGCCCTGCAGCTTCAGTTGTGCAGGCTGGGTAGGATATGAGACAGCCATATACCCGTAGACCCACCAGCTTCAAGGAGTCTGGAATGGCAGCAGCAAAGGGAGGAGAATCCATGTGTTACTTTGGCCAATGGTGCTAATGGAGTTTGATGCCTCTTATTTCAGTGGGAGACCAAACTGATGGGAAATGGCAGCTAAAAATAGCACCCAGGGGGAAGCTGGGATGGCTCAGTGGGTTAAGCGCTCACTTTGCAGCGCCTGGGACCGGGGATCGAATCCCGGCCCCGGCCCGTGCCAAACCATATGCTGAACTGGGAGTTCCCCCAGTTCAGTTCTCTCTCTGTCAAATAAATAAATAAATAAATAAATATATACTAAGAAAAAAGAAGAATAGCACCCAGGGGTTTTAGGGCAGTAAAAAGTATGATATACTATAAGGGTGAATACATGATGTGCATTTTGTAAAACCCATAGAAGTATACGATGCCAAGAGTTAAACCCTAATATACACTATGGACTTTGGTAAATAATAATCATGTGTAATAATAAAAATTTAAAAATAATGTAACAAATGTACCACACCAATGTAAGATGTTGTAGGGAAAGCTGAAGGATTGGTGGAGAGGGAATATTTGAGGACTACCTATACTTTCTGCTCAATTTTTCTGTAAACCTAAAACTACTCAAAAATAAACTCAAAACAAAACCTCCAAAAAACTAGCACCCAAGAAGTGACAACTGATGGGAATTGATGAGGATCAGGTGGAAGATGTCGGTGAGAGCAAAGGTAGGAAGAACTGGAGGACATGCTTTTGTCTTCATTCCCGTCAGCCCTCTCCTCAGTTTAAAATTCAGCACTTTTCCTTACCCCCTACCATATTCACACAGTCTCCCCTGTCATTCACAAGGAACTGGAGTTGGAAATTCCAGGAGTTTCAACAAAAAGGCATTTTCATATTGTTGATGACACCAAACTGGAAGTGGAGATAGGTCCAGTTATAGACTGTGAACACAAGTCAGAAATGGGGGGGGGGGGGCCGGAATGGCTCAGTGGGTTAAGCGCTTACTTTGCAGCCCTGCGGACCAGGAACGAATCCCGGCCCAGCCTGTGCGGACCCATATGCTGAACTGGGGAGTGACCCCAGTTCGGTTCTCACTGGGGTAACACCCCAGCCCAGTTCCTGCCCTGTGCAGCCCTGCGCCCACCTGTGGAATGAAACTATGTGGAAAAACCAGAGCTCGAGATCAAAGATGGCGGCATGAGAGGAGAACGCCGATAACTGCCTGGGAAGGGCCTTGTGAACAGAGGGGAATCCACAGGGGAAACCCTGAGAAGAAACCTCAACTAAGAGAACCACATAACACAGAACAACACAAAAAGGTTAGAGAAAAAAGGGGAGAGCGGGAGAGGGACAGGAAAGCAGCGGTTCGGGGACAGAGACTCGGAGCGTGGCCCAGGGCTGGCAAAAATGGGGATTGAGGGACTACGGTCAAAATGGAGCTGGATTGAGGGCGGGCTGGAGGCCGAGACCTAGGGAGCGTGGAACCCCCACAAGACTGGACAATTTAACATCCGAACTCAAGGGACAGCACACAGTGCCCTAATCAGATCACAGAGCCTAAAGTGGAACAGGGACTGTGGAGCAGGGCGGCTGCACTTCCCGGCAGGCGGGGTGAGAGCAGGACACCAGCCCACAACAGCTCAGCACCCCTGATTTACGGAGATTGACTGTGAGGGAGCGCCTTCTGAGGACAGGGCTCTTGGAGTGAGGGCTGGAGCTTGAGTGGGCATAGCTGCATTGGACGTGCTTGGAGTGAATCCGGTGGTCTCAACAGAGCCGGGAGCATAGAGCGGCTGCCGCCCGAGCTACGGCCTGTGTGCACAGGGCTTTCGGCGCCCCGCCCACCAGGTTGCCGAGACACCACTGCCAGTGTGCAACTGGGCTTTCGGCGCCTTGCCCACCGGGCTGCCATGACACCGCTGCTTGCTTGCCAGCGCGCAATTGGGCTTTTGGTGCCCCGCTCACCAGGTCGCTGCTGCACCACTGCCAGCGCGCAAGTGCGCAACTGGGCTTTCAGCGCCCCAACCACTGGGCCGCTGCGCATCGCTGCGTGCACGCACCCGGGCTTTCGGCGCCCCGCCCACCGGGCCGCCGTGGCACCGCTGCCTGCATGCAAGACCGGCTTTCGGCACCTTGCCCACCGGGCCGCTGCAGCACTGCTGCCTGCTTGCAAGCGCACAACTGGGCTTTTGGTGTCCCGCCCACCAGGCCTCTGGGGCGTTGCAGCCCGCACGCGCAACTGGGCCAACCGGGTCGCCGCAGTGTCATTGCCGGTGCGTGGGACTGCGCGGCCGACCAGGGCCTCTGCCAAGCCCCAGCCCATCCAAGTGCTGCCCTGCGGGCGTGGCTTACAGATACAATTGAAGGAGGGGCAGCCAGGCGGAGGAGAGAAAGACTCAGAGCTCCTGCGCCTCACCCACACTGAACCACCAGCCCCCCTACTGAAAGAGGAATCTGCTTTTGTGTCTCAGGCCTGCCCTAGCTCCTACTCACATGCCCCCACCCCTGACCACACCTTTACTACCCTGCTATCTAACAGCTAAGACAGCAACCTGAAGTGCCCCAGGACACAGAAGCTGTCTGCTTCCCCCAACCCTCTCCCAAAATCTCCCACAACTGAGCCCAAAAGAAAAAATAAAGAGAAGCCCATCTGATAGGCAAACCCCCAGAGGGAAAACAGACTCATGCCTAAAGCAAAAAGAACCACATCAAACACAATGCACACCTCAGAATCCAAAGCCCCTCCAGAAGATCAGGGGCAGTCTTTAGTAAAGGACCTTGCACACTTGGAATCAAATCTAAGTG
>PVKE010034552.1:0-17334 GCA_004027555.1 Craseonycteris thonglongyai
TAAATTAAAAAAAAAAAATATACCTTTAAAAAAAAAAAAAGTAAAATGTTATTGGTGTCATAAGGTGACATCAAAATTAAGGGAGAAAATAACTTTGGGTTTTATTTATTTATTTATTTGTTTGTTTATTTATTTATTTATTTTTCTGAACTGAACTGGGGGCCTCACCGCATTCAGGAAGCACACCCCAGTTCAGCATGTGGGTCAGCCTGGGCTGGAGCCGGGATTCAATCCTCAGTCCTTGGGGCTTCAAAACGAGTGCTTAATCCCCTGAGCCATCCCGACTTTCCCAAAGGGAGAAAATAAATCACATTTTATTTAGGTAAATAGGGAAGGAGAATATTTCATTTAGTTGTGTTTTAAAGGTTCAGTATAATTTACAGATAAAAAATGTAGAAAGGCATATTTTATAAAAGTAACTTGTACTTCTGACTAAGTAGTTGAATTTTTATTCTCTCTGGATAAAGAGGGAATATGGATTTCTACAGCTTACAAAACACTCATATACATTTGGGGGAATTATAGAATCTATTGCCAACATTATTGATTTTCTGAGATGTTTCAGTTCAGGAAATTTTAATAGTTCAAAGCAGATAATTATCTAGTGGCTTTCCAATCAAAGTCTCACCATTTTCTTTCTTTGCTTTCCATATTTAGACTATTTAATTGTTGAAATCAAGAAGGTTAAGGGAGGAACAGAAGGATAATTTCTATTTAGTCAGTTTTGCTATTTGTTAGCTCTGGCAAATATCCTGGAGCAGAAGGTGACAAGAAATAATGATCTTTGGTAATTGCCTGTGGATAATATGAAGTGGCAGAACACTACATCCAACAGCAGAATGTTGCATCTGTTGCTGTTTCTGTGACTCCAAGGTGATATTTCTATATCAAAAATAGCTTAATGTGATCTCCATAGGATAGAGTCCATATACACATCTATGTATGTTAATTATCCATGCTACAACTGTCCTGCTTTACAAGGATGAAAGAGGGTTCTTTTCAAATCCATTATATTCCCTAAACAGATGCTCTGTGAAAGAAAAAATTAGCAATGCTCATAAGCATTCTTAAGAAGTTTACTTTGTTTCTCTAAATAAAAATTTAAAGTTTCCCTGATGTTTTCAGTTTAACCGCTGGCTGTTTGTAATTTGATCACAAGGTCACAGTGTTTTCCAAGAGCACATATTCTATGCCAATTGAGTGAATATTCAAAATCCTTCACTGCTTAAGGCCCAACTGAAATTCTTTACTGAAGGACATTATACACAGAGAAGTAGCCTACATTTATAGATAAGAAAAGGTTATTTTAAAGATACTACTATCCCAAAATCTGTCTATTAAAATGATAAAATGTTCATCTATGTTCTAGTAGAGTTATTAATAGGACTTGATAAATTGATTGTAAATTTGATATTAAAGACCAAGTTGCTAAAATTAGCTAAAACATTTAAGAAGAAAGATGAGACGGGAGAAAGAGGAGAAAGGGAGAAAAGGTTTGCTCTACAAAATATAAAGACTTATTTTAGATATTTCCTAAAAGCTTGTGTTATTGACACAATGATAGAAAAAACGACAAATACAACAATAAAAAACTCAGAAGCAGAGCGTGCCTATTTGGAATTTTATCAGATGACAGAGGTGATATCAAGGTAAATTTTAGGAGTGGAATTATTCAACAGATGAACTTGAATGCATAGTTATTAATTTAGGAAAGAAACAGAAAATAAATCTCTGCTTCACACCATCACAAAAAATTAACTCTAAATGGACTAGTAGCTTATATATCAAAGGCAGAAATTTAAAACTTTTAGAAGAAAGTATATTAGTATATTTCTCAACTTGTAAAATAGAACAATTTCTTAAATAGGACACATAAGTGGTAACAACAAAATAACAATACATTTTACTTCAATAAAATGAAAAACTTTTTTATCGTTTACAAAATTTATTTTTAAAAAATGTAAAAATAAAAGTGGGTTAAGCAGGGGAGGGAGAGAGACTTCAGACTAATGGGAAGAGAGATGTTGTTTAATGAGAGGAAGGCATTTCCAAGGAAGCGGCAGAAAAGTCTAGCAAGACAGAGTTCTGGGTATTTTTTGTATTTTTGTTTTTTTGCATTTTGTGTTACCACCTTCTTTACTTTAAGGCTATATAAAGCAGAGTGCATTGCATATGTAATAAACATGCATTAGGCAAAATATTTATATGATTTGGCATTTTAAAAATAATGGTATAATTTTATTACATAAAAAAAAAATTTATATCTCATGAACTCCTTTTAAGATTTCTTAAGAAATCTGGGTGGACTCCAGTATTGGGTGTGTGGGGGGGTTGGGGGGTGCATTGTGATTTAAATCAAATAAATCAAATACTCTCTTGTAAGTAGCATGCTGGGAAATTGTAGTGACCCACATATGCTTCCTTCCACACACACACAAAAAAATGCCTTCAGAGATCAATAGGTCTAGGTCATAACTGCTGTCTCCCTCAGAGGATTCACTGACTCATGGAAGTGAGTGTTCCTAGTTCCCCTTGACTTTCCATCATGACAGAGCAGTAGAACTGGAGCTCTAGAACTGCATTTCCAGTCAGTCATGGTCAGACATAGCTCACTGGAAAGGGGGGCTGCCCGGGGTCTGGGGAAGGAACCGTGCAGACAGCCATGTGGACAAAGAGGCCACAGCCAGGATCCGGGGGCTCTGAGGCCTGTTTCAGGCATATGGGGAGAAGCAAACAATGAAAGCAGAAGATGGAAATATGCAAGAGGCTTGAGAAAGTTTCTCTTCATAAAACTTTAAAGCTTCCCTGATGTTTTCAGTTTAACTGCTGGCTGTTTGTAATTTGATCACAGGGTCAAAGTGTTTTTCAAGAGCACATGTTTTATTCCAATTGACTGAATAGTTAGAAGCTTTCACTGCTTAAGGCCCAACTGAAATTCTTCTGAAGGATATTATGAATGGAGACATAGCCTGTGTATCTTGTGGAGAGAATGGAACAATGCATGCTGTGACAACACAGAAGTGAGGAGCTCTCCCCGTGCAGTCCATGTGGGAGACTCAGCTCTGCGGTGTTCACACGTGTGAACTACTACTGAGCCACCTCAAGGAGATCTTAATGGAACTGAGTGTGAACGTGAACAAAATACATGAATGAAAAACTTAAAAGCCAAAATCACTTAAAAGTGAAGAACAAATTTTTAAAAACCAAAACAAATCACTACTAGAAAACTAGGCGAAAGATGAAAGGGCATTTCTCAGAAGAGAGAAATATAGAGGGCTGTTTGGGAGTATTCAGCCATGTAACCATTCTGATCATATTGATAATGACTGGATTTTTTTCAGGCAGCCTTCATATATATAGCCAAGAAACATAAAAAGACATATGCCACATTATCAATAATAATCAAGGATATGCTCATTTTATAAGTATTGGTTATAAAAACTTAAATCCAAAGATATGCATCAGCGACAAACTCTTCCATACTTATAATGAACTAACAGTTTAATCACTTTGGAAAACAATTTGGAATTATAAAATTTTTTATAAGCCATTAATTCCATGACTATACATATGCTTAAGAGAAACTCTTGCATGTGTTCCAAAAAACTTGGATAAAAATATTCCTGGTACCACTGTTCATAGTAACAAACATATGGAAGTAATCTAAATATTCATCAACAACAGAACTAATAAATTAGGTTATATTCACAAATTGAAATACTTAAAAGATCTCAAAATGAACTATAAGAAAAATAACATATATGACTATATATATATTATAATAGTTTTGATACATTATTTCAGACATACATAAAATATAATTATAAATATAACATTTATTTTAAAATATTGATTATCTGGCTTGAGGAAAAAGGGTAGACAGTGTTCAGAAGATATAAATCAGAGAGAAAGTATAAGTGGGAATGTAAGTCAGAGAAAAAGTATAAATGGGAATTAGAAATATTTTAGATATTGAGATGGATTCTAAATTCATAGTTGCTCATTATATTGTTACATACATAAATAAAATTAAAAGGCCATGCATGGATGAATAATCATGATGTATCGTGAATCAAGGTTATGTGTACATTAAATTATGCATCTGACACTCAAGAGAAAAAGAATTTACACATTTATAGTTTATAGAATTAAAAAAAACCCTAAGTCTCAGTTTGAAAGAGTTCTTAGAGTATGAAACCAAGAGGATGTATAAAAATCTCACACTTAGATACAGTAACTTTAAGTTTAAGAATATCAAAGGAAGATAACTTCTAAAGGCTTACAGAAAGTAAGAAGAAATTGCTCACAAAAAAATAGCATGTGGCTTGATTTCACACTACTTAATAGCAATACAGATTATAAGAAAATAAAATAATTTTTAAGTATAAATTAAACTAAAAACTTTAAACTTAGAACATTTATCAAATCAAATAGTCCTCCAACTATAAGGACATAATAAAAATACTCTCAGACATACATTATAAGGAAATGTGTCATTTAAGAACTTACATTGGTAATACTTTTTGAGAACATGCATCAAATGTTAATAGAATTTTGCAAGAAATAGGTGAACTAATTGTGATTACTTTTTGAGCAATTCTTTTCTTTTTCTCTTGAGTGTCAGATGCATAATTTAATGTACAAGAAATAGGTGAACTAATTGTGATTACTTTTTGAGGAAAGTTTACTTTGCTTAAAAATCGAGTCAAAAAAAAGAAAGAAAGAAAAAGAAATCAAACAATAGGTGATCAAAGGAACATGAGAATGTATTAAATAAAGTATTTGCATTTGGGGGAAAATTTCTATCTGGAAGAAAGATCTTAAAAATTTAATAAAATACCATATTTAAAAATATAAAATAAGAAAACAAATATTAGCAAACAATTTTTAATATAATGGCCTGTATATAAATAAATGGGTGAAACTCACCAAATAAAAGGTAGGTGATTAGATTGTATAAAAAAACTGATGAAACAAACAATATGGCATCTTTAAGAAAAAGTAGTTATTAATAAAACAGAGAAAGAAGAGCTTGACATGATTGTGGGGTCAGTGGAGGATTTTCAATTTGTTAATCTTTTTTGATAATATGAGTCATTTGAGAAAGGTGGTTTATAGGTACAATGTAAGAAGCAGTAGAGAAATATTTGACATTCAAGGGGAAGGGTAGAATCAAATAAACCAAGTTTCAGAGGTGATAAGATATGATGTAAAGAAAGGTAAGTCTTAGAAAGGGGGGCAGTATACTCTTTCTTCCACTGTACAAAGAGGCACGTGAGAAAAGAGTAGGAAAACAAAATTATTTTGAGATAATGAAGTACTTTTCTTCATAGATCTGTGAATTTTGTTGATCAAAATGTCAACATAATCTACTAGATATAGAGGGAGATAGGAGAATTGCAGGGTATAGGCCAAATATTATAATTTGGAAAATAAACTGTGGAAATACTATAAAGATTTTATAAAGGAAGAATAAATAGCAACTGAGTTATATGAGTTTATAGAGAACTACCAGAAGTTTGTGATTTTTCTCAAATGCTATTCTATAACCTGAGAGTGGGGAACATTCATGCTAGAATTTCTAAATTACAGTGGCCTACAGCTGGAGGTAGAGTGAGGGGATAAGTTGCAGGAGTTCTTGAAGTAGTCACTGCCAAAAATTGACTACAGGGGTCTAGACAGGTAAGAAAAGCAAATAAACCCAGAAGGGGCTAATGAGCCCAGAAATGAGTATAAATTGAGAAAATGAAAGTTCAATGAGACCAGTGAGTAAGTATAAAAGTAGTAATTAAATCAGAGAAGGAAGAAAGATGTTGAGAGAAGATGAAAGTTTCACAGAGCTCTTTCTATGTGTGAACATTCTTGTTAATGTGAGTAAAGGGGAAGAATTTTGGAATTTAGAAGTAAAAAATTTACAAGGCAAAAGGTTGGAAGAGTTACTCATGAAATCAAAGGATTATGGATGAGCTGCCTTTTAAAAATTGCTTCTGGAAAAAAAGTCATATTTCAGGGTCTCTTACTTTTATTTGATATGTTTCTACAGAATTACTTTTTAAATGTCAGTGACTTGTTGCCTAAACTTCAAAATGTGGTTCCTATGTGAGGGTAATTTATTACACTTATAACTGTTTGATGTGCTTTAACTGTGCTCCCACAGTTAAAATAAAGATATTGGTTTAAGAAGGGTGCATTTGAAAGCAGCATAAACTATGAAGAGGTATGCATTCAGTGTGGAAGTGGGTCTGCTTGTCTTTTATCCTGAAGATAATTAGAGTTCCCCAAAGACAGAAAATCAATGCATTCTAAATGAGAATAATTTAGTTGTTATTGCATTGAGTAAGCATAAAACCACCAAAAGAATCTTTAGAACTGTATATATTTTCATCATCTTACTTAAAATAATGTGTATAGCACTGTCAAATTACAAATGTTGAGTTATGTTGAAAATACTAACAAGACAGATAATGACATATAATATGTGCAAAATTTCTGTTAGTAACTTAATGCTCCACACATCTTTTACATAGAGTCCTTTTTCCATATAACATTTTATAGCCTCAAAATTCATGTGAGGAAGAATGCTACAAAATTTTGTTATGGCCTGTCCACCAGCAGAGATTGCTAGACACAATTGTTGAAGGGCATAAATTAGAGCTAGTGGGAGAGAATGTCTTTAAGAACCTACACAACCAGTATAAAACCAGTATAATACATTTTGATCAGGATATAGGAATAAACTTCTTAGCAGCCAGAAATACGGTCAAATTTTATATTTCCTAAAATAATAGATTATTACCTCACCTTTAATCAAGTTTTCTTTTGCATGTGTACTTGAACAACTGAAGTCAAACTCCTTTGGACAAATACAATGTATTAAGAAGAACTCAAGGCTTAATCAATAATATACAAATATAATGTATTTTTAAGCATAGCACAATGCATTTATAGCCTGTTTTCATTTTTTTTAATTCTCTGTACATTTATTCAATAAATATTTATGCAGACATCTATGATTGTAGGACTTGTAGCAGTAATGGTGATAATGTTCTATGTTTTCATGGATCATAGCATCTAGTGAGAAAGACATCATTAACTAGTAAGCAAATAATTTGATGAATAATTTAAAATTATAGCAAGAGGTATGAAGACGTTAAATAAGATTTTCTTAAAAAGAAGTATAATACAGGAGTCCTTATTTAGATAGAAATTCAGAAATTGATCTCTGAGTAAGGATAATTAAACTGAGATTAAAAGTAAAAATTAGTTATTGGAAATATAGGGTGAAGTGTTGGAAGAGAGGTAATTGAGGTTTGGTAATTGAGTGGTTCAGGGAGGAAGATCAGCACATATGCAAAGATCCTATAGTAAGAGTATGTAGAGGCATTTTGAGGAAATGAACAACAAGAAATATAGAAAACAGTAAGTTATGAGGATGGTAAGGTGGTCAAGCTAGAGAACACATGTAAACTTTAGCAAGCTAAGTACCCCAATACATGATCTTTTCCACATACTACTAAACTCATTCTCTATTGATCACGTCTTATATACTAATACAATGTCCAAAAAGTTTTTTTCTGTTTTTGTAGGTTGGTTCTACCCTGTGGAATCCCCATCATAGAAGTGTGTGTGTGTGTGTGTGTGTGTGTGTGTGTGTGTGTGTGTGTGTGTGTGATTATTAGTAACCATCCTAATAAAAACTAATGGCATTAATTGATCATCTTCAAGACAAATCACATGAACATTCTTCCTTTTAGAAATAGTTTGAGACGTCATCAAGATGGTGGCATGAGAGGAGTTCTTCAAATCTCTCCTGGAAAGAATAACAAATTACTCAACTAAAATCCAACCATAGAATCTCTAAGCAACACACAGCCTTGGCTGAGGAACCCATTCATTGCAAGAAAATACCTAAAGCCAGAGAAAGGGAGGCAAGTGAGAAAGAAAGGGAGCTGTGCAAAGACATGCTGTGGAGCGAGACCCAGAGACCTACCCAGTGATCGACCCAGAGACCAGCAGTGGAGAAACACCAAAGTGAAAGTGTGGCAGTGTGGGTTGAGGTGCAGAACAACTCTGGGCACGTAGGAGGCCTAGAAAGGACAAAGGCAGAGGAGCAGACAGCCAGAACATGGGTGGATGGCAGAAGCAGGTGCAGCTGGCTGTGGCAAGATGCTGCAGCAAGACCGTGGGTGGAGCAGCAATGGTGTGGCCATAGCATAGTGCAGGAGGCCAGAGAGAGGCATCAGCAGCAGCCAAAGATCAGTAGGGGCTACTGAAGTGAGGGTCTGGCTGCCAGGGCATGGGTCATGCAGCTGGAGCTAGAGGCCTGAAGAGTGTAAAGCCAGTGACCAGAGAATAAAGAGGGCGTTCAAGCGGCTGGAGTGCCAGCAGCAGGAGCATGCTGGAGGCAGAGCACAGAGTGGGCACAAGTGATGTGGGGCCCAAGTCAAAATACTGTGTGGCCTTGAACATAGAGCCTGGATGCTTCCCCTTGCTCTCTCCTAAAGCTCGCTCTGCCAGCCCCTCCCAGAGTCTGCATTCGGAGAGCTGATGCCAGAAAGCCACCATTACACTATGATGCAAATGAACCTATACATTTCCCATCAAACCCCATCCACACTCTTTCTGCTGAAGCCAGCAGAGGGATCTAGGAAAACTGAAGCACAGGTGTGGCAGCTTCTGAGTGTAGTGGGACCTTGGAGGTATAGAATGCAATTACCCATCATATCTTCCCAAAGAGGAAGAGTGCAGAGACCAGGGTGACTGAGTCAAAGAAAAGCCCAGCTTTTAGTAAGTCTATCACTGTGGGAAAACCAAATAAACAAGAGAAAATATTATAAGATACTGCAGAAACACCAGCTAGGAAGTAAAAAAATAAAAAGATTTCTTCACATCTAACAGGGGAAAAGTCCTCATGTCCAGAAAAAGAAATGCTTCATCAGCATGACTACCCTTGAGAACAAAGGTGCTCAGAAAGAAAAAGAAAAAAATCAAGAAAAGAAACTTGAAGATATGGAAACATAAAAGCTAAATAACAGAATTCAAGAAAGTTAATTTGAGAACACTAAAAGAGATCAAAGAAAACTGATGGAATACACAGAGGGAGCTAAATTATCTCAGAAAGGAAATTGAATCTATAAAAAGTAAGCAAATAGAAATTCTGGAAATAAACAACACAATAAAAGAAATGAAATAGCTAACATAGGAAGCAGAGCTGACCAGATGGAGGAAAGAATTAGTGAAATCAAAGACAGAAATTTGGAAATGTCACAGAAGGAAGAAGAAAGAGAAACTTAAAAGCTAGAAGAAATGAAAAATATTTACAAGAACTATCCTACTCCATTAGAAAGAATAACATAAGAATAATAGGTATTCTAGAGGGAGCAAAGGATGAGATAGGCACAGAGAATTTGCTCAAATAGTAGATGAGAACTTCCCAAATCTATGGCAAGAACCTCAAATCCAATAAAAAAACAGGAGCCATAGCTACTTGAATCCTAGCAGACCCTCTCCAAGGCACATTATACTGAAGATGTCAAAGGTCAAAGACAAAAAAGAGTTCTCAAGGTAGCCAGAAAAAGGAGCACCACAACCTATAAAGGAAAGCCCACCAGACTATCATCAGATTTCTCAGCAGAATTTCTATAAGCCAGAAGGGAGCAGAATCAAGTATTTAAATTATTATTATTTTTTTTATATTTATAGAGAGTAATTATTTTATCTTCAGTGCATATTTATTTCTATTTTACTTTTGACAGATAGAGAGAGAGACAGAGACAGAGACAGCTAGAGAACCGAACTGTGGGAACTCCCCAGTTCAGCATGTGGGTCCTGCCTGGGCCGGAGCCAGGATTCGATCCTCGGTCCTTGTGGCCTCAAAGCGAGCGCTCAACCCGCTGAGCCGTCCCGGCCTTCCCCTAAATGTTTGCTAGTCTGCTATTTGAACAAAGAACTTTATCAGTTTGAAGCTTTAAAGTGAAGATAGCTGCACAGTAAAGCCTCCGCTCTTTCTGCCCATCCAGGTGTCCTTTTAGTGGGTAAAGAAAGGGGGCATTTTGATGCCGATAGAGTTAACTTTCTATCCTGGGAAAATTGTCATGTGAGCAAAGGCTGAAACCAAGGTAATAATTTGCATATATGCTCTTGGCCAATACCGTGGCTATTTCAGTCAGTGATTAAGCGCAATGTTTCTTTTTGGAAGCCCTGGCCTGCTCTGCCTAGCTCTACATTCCACTTCCATAATGTATAAGCCATGACGTTATGACAACAGCTAGAATCAATGATACTATATCAGACTTTGCTTCAATTAGCTTTTGTTTTTGAATAGGATGTTCTGATTACACTGGATATTGGGAAAATGCTTTTGTACATTTAGTAAGAAAGATTGGAATTTGTGTTTATTTTTCAATTCCATATCACTTCAATAAAATCACTTACTTCCACTGAGTCTCCATATCATGATTAGTTAATGGGGGTTTATGAATGGGGACATGGAATAAAATGGTTGCCTACTTAGCAAGTAAGGTTCTTAGAAGGATTGTGCCATTGGTTAGAGAGAGAGAACTGGATGGCAAGGGGGAAGGGGGAGTGAAGAATGACAGTGCCAATGGCCTGGGCCTAAACTTTTTATGCCAACAAGTTAGGTGAAAGAATTAGCTACCTAGGGATGCCAGGATAGCTCAACAGGTTGAGCACTTGCCTTGCAAGTGCAAGGTCCAGGGATCGAATCCCAGCCCCAGCCTGTGCAAACCCCTATGCTGAACTATGGGACAACTGGTAACCACCAAGATGGTAGCGAAGGTTCCTGCCTCCCATGAGGGAGACCCCTAGTTGGGTTCCTGCTCCACGCAGCCCCACATCCACTTTTGTGGAATGAAATCATGTCACAGCTAATGATGTGCAACTGTAGAGACTGCTCTGGGCCCTTCTCCTTCTGTCTGTGTGTCTGTCTGTCTCTTTCACCTTCCCTCAAAAAACAATAAAATAAATCTGAAAATAAGTGACTTAGCTACCTGCACAAGCTAATAGACTCAGAAAGGGGACTACAGAACAGTTTGCAGGATAAATGCCTTCCCTATTGGCCAGTGAACATCACATATCCCATGCACCTCCTTGGTGCCACTTATGTCACCCACATCCCTGACTGTTAGTCTTTGTGCTCTGTCCATAGGAACTTCCACTACATCACCATCCTCCGAGACCCAGTGTCCCGGTACTTGAGTGAGTGGAGGCATGTCCAGAGAGGGGCAACATGGAAAGCATCTCTGCATGTCTGCGATGGAAGGCCCCCAACCTCAGAAGAGCTGCCCAGCTGCTACACTGGTGATGACTGGTCAGGATGCCCTCTGAAAGAGTTTATGGACTGTCCCTATAATCTAGCCAACAACCGCCAGGTGCGCATGCTCTCTGACCTGACTCTGGTAGGCTGCTACAACCTCTCTGTCATGCCTGAAAAGCAAAGAAGCAAGGTCCTCCTAGAAAGTGCCAAATCAAATCTGAAGCACATGGCATTCTTCGGTCTTACTGAGTATCAGCGGAAGACCCAGTATCTGTTTGAGAAAACCTTCAACATGAACTTTATTTCGCCATTTACCCAGTATAATACCACTAGGGCCTCTAGTGTAGAGATCAGTGAGGCTACCCAAAAGCGTATTGAGGGACTGAATTTTCTAGATATGGAATTGTACAGCTATGCAAAAGACCTCTTTCTGCAAAGGTACCAGTTTATGAGGCAGAAGGAGCATCAGGAAGCTAGACGGAAGCGTCAGGAACAACGCAAGTTTCTGAAGGGAAGGTTACTTCAGACCCATTTCCAGAGCCAGAGTCAGGGCCAGAGCCAGAATCCAAGTCAGAATCAGAGTCAGAACCCAAATCTGAATGCAAATCAAACTGTGACTCAGAATCTGATTCAAAATGTGACTCAGAATCTGACTCAGAGTTCGAGTGAGAACTTGAGCCAGAAGGAGAACCACGGAAGCCAGAAGCAGAACCCAGGCCAAGAGCAGAGTGATAGCAACAGCAGCAATGGTACCAATGACTACATAGGCAGCGTAGAGAAATGGCGTTAAGTGGCTCCCAAAGGCTTTTGCACACTTCTCCCAAAGCATCAGTAAAAATATGGCAAATCTTAAAAGATGCGCGTGTTCAAACCCATCTTGCTTCCTTAAGTTTGAAAGTTAAAAAAAAATGTTAAAATGTTGCCTTTGCAGTTGCCTTTCAGTTAAATGTTACACTGTGCCTGGGTAAAACACATTTCAATATGTAATTAAATTGTCTTTTTTTGGTTTGTTGGAGTATTTATAAATCCAAACCAGACTCACCAGAAATTGCCATTTAGATATTTTAAGAAGTTCTTAAATTAGTTACAGAAGCAAAATGAAAACAACATGTAGCCATTTAATTTATGGCTAAGAAATGAACTTGAAATTATTTATGATACACTATTAAAACTTAACCTTGGAAGCAAACCTTTTTTTTTTTTTCAGGGATAGGCATGAATATTAACATTAAAAAAAAACAAACTAAAATTAAACAGAAAACCTTTCATTTTCTTCTGATTTTTACAAGGAATTTATTTAAATACAATGAAAAGTAATGGTAAATTTTGCCAAACTGTAGAAAATGAAAAATTTCTCTCCCAAACAAGAGTAGTTTTATCTAAAAATACTGTCTTTTCAAGAGGAATAAGACTCATATCTTATTTTAGAAATGCTTAAGATTTTAAGCTTTTTATACCTTCTATTGTTCAAAGGTCTTAAACAGGGTGTATCTCACATTAACAAAACACTATTTTTCCCAACTGGAATACCAATGTAGAGATTTAATTTCCAGACACTTGCTGAGCACTGTAATTTCAACAATTCTGGAATCTTCTTGGCGCTGCTTCTCAGTCATTTTAAGGCTTCTCTGAGTTGTGCTCATTCCAAACTACATTGTTTATAGAATCTTTCTTCATCATCTAAATGGTGTGTTGCTGAATTTATTGTGATACATAATCCTGGATTAAAGTCAGGACTTTCTATAGAATTGTCTTATCAATGTTTGTGTAGTGAGGTCCTTCTCAAGAAACTCTTGAGAAGGATAATGTGTCTAGAAATATTACTGAAGTTATTCTTGATCAGATAGAATTGAACCTGGATGTGAATTAATTATTATTTACTTTTGGTATATTTTTTATTGTAATGTTTCCAGTTGGGCTAACTATTTTTAGCCCATTAGTTCTTTTTTGTGTTGACAGATTGTAGACAATTACAAGAGTAAAACAATGCTAGAATAATAAAAGGATGGCCTGAGTTGTTCAGTAACACCAAAAGCTATACCTCAATACTTTGGTTAACCCTCTTCCAGGTTTTGTATTAAGAAATAACAAAAAGAAACAGTGTTCTGCAGTAAGGTTAAGTATCAGCATATGAGTTGAGGAGAGTGATTTACTTTTGTAAGTCAACGCATGAACACTTTGAGGCTATCAATTATGAATTGAGTAACACAAAAAATATTTAGGTAACCTGCTGTGCTCTGAAGCATTATGATTTCAGCAAGTTTCCATTTTATAGGTTTTGCTGTACTTTTTTAAGAACTTAAACGAACTCCCAAGCTATCTATCAAACCAGGCAACTGGATGTGAAATTTTGTTTTCATGGGGGCCATGATTATAAGTGTGACCACGAAGTCACATCTTGTACAGTCTGCTCATTTGCATTTTCTAGTTCCATGTGTAATAATGTGGCCACAAGCTGGACAAGAAGCTAGTTGAGTTTAAAAATAAATGTTCTTGACTTTGAGCTTGTACTGATATATCTAAATGTTGCTTTGTCT
Source organism: Craseonycteris thonglongyai (assembly GCA_004027555.1). Lineage (NCBI taxonomy): Eukaryota > Metazoa > Chordata > Mammalia > Chiroptera > Craseonycteridae > Craseonycteris > Craseonycteris thonglongyai. The sequence continues at coordinate 13,813 of PVKE010034552.1, forward strand.
GATCGTATTGCAGTCCTGGGAATTCTGAGAACTAAAAAACTGAAAGGAATTTAAAATCAAATCAAACACACCTTGAAATCAAAGTGTTTTAGAGTGAAACTATTTTGTGTACATTGTGATTTAAAACACAAATTCTGTCAATCACTGTGGTATTTCAATTTTGTTTCATTTTAATTGATAATGTTTGATCTTTACCTGATAGTTACTGTTGAAAAACAGGATGAAGCCTGAGTCAGTGGGAAAGCTTGTTACAGAAAATACTTTTGTGTTATTGCTGTGGTGTGCATGGTTTGCAGAGATTAAGTGCATTTTCTCTTTCTATACTGATTATTGTATATAGGGGATGTTATAAATACACATTTTTGTCAGCATCATGTAAATCCCATGATTTCAACTGTAAACATCTTTCCAATGGTGTGGCTTTACAAACCATTCACTGATTTTGTGTAATTTAACAATAGATATGAAATAAAGTTTAAATTACAGGCTCTAAATAATTTTGTGACTTCTGTTGGGGTTTGCAGCCTGTAGACATTATGACATCACAGAAAAAAAAAATATCTCTTCTCAAGGAGTTTTTTTTTCCTCTTGGCCACCAGATATGGAAATGAGATGGATCATTATAATCTATTATACGAAAATGGATTTAGCTTTGGGTGCTTCCTTCTAATAGTCTACTCTTTACTTTTTTTTTTTTCTTTGAGGAACTGTATTAGCAATAGCAATTATTAGTAAAGTCAGTTATCAAATAAAATATATTGAGATGCTTACTAAACATTTTTTTCATTATGATATTAATCCTGTTCACACTTTACTTTTTTTAGTAAAATAAAGATGTCTATGAAAGACAAGTTTTGGTATGTATATTAGTATAAGAAAATATCATAAACTGGTGACTTATTAATAGAAACTTACTTCCCACAGTTCTAGAGGCAGAAAGTCTAAGATCAAGGTGCCACCTTAGTCAGGTTCTAGTGAGGACCCTCTCCATTGCAGAATGCTGTCTTCTTGCTGTGTCCTTACATGTCATAAAGTAGCTAGCTAGCTCTGTGACCTCTTCTTATAAGGGGACTAATCCCATTCATGAAGGCTCCACACTCATGACTGAATTACCACCCAAAGGCCCTGCATCCAGATAACATCCAGATATTGTTGGGATTAGAACTTCAACATATGAAATTTGGAGGCAGAAATAAGCATTCAACCAATTATACAATGCAAATGAAATGTGTATATGTTTTAATTTAAAATTTATTAAAGTAGATAATTGCATGTCTAAGAGCATGCAGGAAGGACAAATAGTGCTCCTTATTCCTTAACCCCTCTCTGATCACAGGATAGAAGTTAAAAGTAAGCATTAAAGTATTGGATTTAAAGTTAGGAAGTACAATATTCTCTAATTATATTTAATGTATATAGTTTTACAAACTTATGCTTAAGATTGTAATGTCCTTTCCCTTTTCCAAAGGGAATTTAGATATCTGTTCCATGTGATTAGAGGAAAGTAAGTTACCAGTTTGAGGGTTTTATTATACTCTGCCTGTAAAATATTTATATTTAGACAGTTTTGCCCATCATCTCTTTATTGGGAAATAATTGAGTGACCAAGGTCTTGATTTTTAAAGGTCCCACAGCCCTTTTGGAATAACAGCGGTGAACAGAATTATGGAAGCCAAGAACTTGAAATACTTTGGAAATGAAGGCTTTGTCCCTTAAGAAAGGTGCCCTTAGGAGAGCAAGGTTCTCTTACTGAAGTGAAGAACAGGTATGCTTCAGATCACAAAGTCAGAGTTGGCTCCTAAGGTTATTGAGGTACCCTAGAGAGGAGCTATAATAAAGAAATAACTTATTGACCCAGTTCCCAAGGATTTAGGATTCTTAATAAGAGTTATAACTGAATAAGAGCAAGGCTATCTTTAGGAGATGGGAGGTCTACAAGATCTGTCACATTTGGGAAGATTTCCTTCCATGAAAGGTGAAAAGAATCATAAAATCATCACATGACAGTCTTGAGACAACTAAAATTTCCCCATGTCTGAGAAACAAGAGACAACAGTGTAATATGGGTGAGGACATGCAACCCACAGCTTTCTTTTTTTTTTTTTTAATTTTATTGTTTTTGAACTGGGGGCACCCAGTTCAGCACATGGGTCTACACGGGCTGGGGCCAGGATTCGATCCTGGGTCCTCGGCACTGCAAAGTGAGCGCTTAACCCACTGAGCCATCCCAGCTTCCCCCCATAGCTTTCTTGTCCTGTCCTAAGGAGGAGTTTCTTCTATCTTGGCTTCACTAAGGATTAAACTATGCAAACGAAGGAAAACAAAGTACTTGTAAAAAGTCTAACAAGACACAGTATATACTGAGTCCAAATGTAACCCCACAGGAATGTGGAATAAGGCAACCCTAATTTCTCAAATAGCAAGTATAATGTGAGCTGACAGTTAAATGTCAGAGGAATTAGATCAACACCTTAAAAATTCTAAAGTACATTTATAACATGTCAATCAGACCTTCACAAATGTTGAACACTCTCAGAACTGACAGAGAATAGTATCTTGAAAACAGCAAATCAGCTGTTTCCCAGTGCAAAAGACACTGTTCTGAGCAGCTAGAGCAGGGGTCCAAAAACTGAGCCTGGGCCAAATGCAGCCCTCCACCTGCTTTTGCAAATATTAATAATAAAAAGAAGTTGGAACTCAGTCATGCACATTCTTTACATATTTCCTCTGGCTGTTCTTACACTACAGAAGCAGAAGTAGTTGTAACAGTTATTGTATGACCAAAGAAGCCTAAAATATTTAATTTCTTGCCTTTAAAATAAAACCCTGGTCACCCTTTGAGTTAGAGAGCCAATCAAAACTTCCTAAAGAGTGAAATCTTGGCAAAGGTTATTACAATCCCAGAGTCTTAGAGAATAAAGAAGTGTGATTCAAACAACATACTTCCTAATAACATAACACAAATGATATTTATTGAATATCTATCACATGAAAGTCACTACAATAGGCTAGCGAACAGGGAAGAATCTGATCTTTTCTCCCAGGGTTATGGAAATCTAAACCAACTGCTATGTCAGAGTATAAGTAAAAGCTTAGTTTTTCAGTATGTGTGTTTGATCACATGCTTGTAAAAAATTAAAACAATTTAAAAGTATGTAAAGTAAAAAATGAAATTACCTACACAATCCTCACTGTCACTTGTCTTGTTCACATTCTAGTCTCTCTCTCTTTCTCAATATTGATGGGAAAAAATGAAACCATGTTGTCATTGCTATTTACCTTAACTAAAAAAGAGATCAAAAGTATATCGTGGTTTTCCTTCTAAAACTGGAATATAATGAATGGTGTACCCTAAGCCCCCAAAACTGAGTAATGCTGATGTTATAGGTTGAAAGTATAGGCCCTGGATCCATAATACCTCAGTTGTAATCCCAGTCCCACCACTTATCACCTTTGTGAACTTGGGGAAGTCACTAACCTCTCCAAGCCTCAGTGTCCTCACCTGTAAATGGAGAAAATAAT
>PVKE010034553.1:0-17340 GCA_004027555.1 Craseonycteris thonglongyai
ATTCTGGTGCCCATTATTTTTGCTGGTCCAAGGAGAAAAGGCTGGGAGACATACTGAGAAAGTCAAGAGATACCTTTTGTGAAATACTGTTTGTTGCCTGTTGATCCCCTGTGGCTAGCTTCACACCTCACTCTCTCTTCCATTTCCATCCCTCCCTGCAAAGGTAAGAACTTGACTTCCAAAGGTAAGAACTTGATTGGGAATGTGGGCTGGGTGAATTTACCTTATTATTGTATTTTACTATAAATACTAATTTAGCACTTATTATGTAGCAGATACTGTGTTTGGAACCAAGGGACTATTGGTAAATGAACAGATAAGTATATAATTACTAATTTGTGACAAACATCAATGACAACAGGAAAAAATGGCACCAATAGGATGGTTAGCAAATAACTTGATGAGAAATTTATATTTAAGGTAGAAACTGAAGGATGAGAGGGTATATCAATTACTCCTTGCAGCAAACAGATGGTACAATCCAAGTGGTTTAATTAATAAGCATTTTTATGTAAAGGAACAGTTTAAAAGAAATGAGTGTGGTATAGCAAAGCCTTGAGGGATCTAATAATAATGTATATACTAATAATTTATTTCGGATAGGAGAGGGAGTAGAAAACTTACAAGAAACAAGAAAAATGAGCAATTATTCTGGAATCTGGTTGGAGGGAAAAACTCAAAAAAAATTTTGTATATATTGTACAAGGATGCAACCAAGTCCCGGGGAGGTTATTTTTACTATGTGGTCACATAAACATATGTTTTTATAAATTTGAAAAGCCAAATATATTTTGACTACAATCAGTCACTTTCCTCTCTGACTTTATATTGGATAATAATGGTCATTTTGAGGATTGTGACAAAGTAAATTTGGAATGATTAAAATTTTGGGATTTTGTTTTTTATTTTGTAATGGAAAGAACATGAGTTGTGTTGGTATTTCAATCAAGTTGTGGGTACTGGACTGTACTGTTGGTATTTCAATCAAGTTGTGGATACTGGACCTTTCTACTTTAGCACTGATGGATTTATTCCCTCAGTTGCTGGGAAAGTTGTCTGCTGAAAGGTCTCAGATTTCTTCGAGGATTGTGTCCTCTGAAGAGCACCACATTGCCCAAGGGTGCTTGCTTCCCAGGACAGCCCATATTCAGTGAAGGTCAGGTTTCCTCCTGGCATGAACAGGTCCATCACAGCCCCAGAGCTCCTCATGGGACTTAGTGGGCTATCTGGTTTGTAATCACTTACATCAAAGTTAGGTCATTTTTAGCTATTTATATGGAATGATGTTTAGGAGAACTTCTGCTGCTCACTGTCTGACTCATTCTGCCTGAGTGATAAGGCCAGAGGTTTGATCGTTATATGTATCTATCCCTGTCTGTGAGAGCTTTCCTCTGGTGCTATAACTTGCTTTCAGCCTTCACCACGTCATGGTAAGTACCTGATTATTTTCACTACATTGTCTGATGCTTTGGCATTCTTGCACATTTGGGTTTTATAAGAAACAATAATTATAGTAATTTTAATCAAATTTTACATATTTGGAGTTATACCTTTTTATATTAAATATAACAGGAAGATGGAGGTGTTACAAACCTAGTAATTACTCATTTTACTAGTGTAAATATAATTATGTAAATTGATCTTACATTAAGATATTAATTATTTTCCATTTAAAAATATTTTTTTGTTTCTTTCCAGATATAGTTTGACCCATCTACTCTAAAATCAGAGATAAATCTATTAAGTAATAATAAAAAATATTTTCAAATTTTGAGCATTACTATATTAGAAAAAAAAGCACCTTTGTCATAAATCATAGTTGACATACAATATTATACTAGTTTCAAATATACAACAAAGTGATTAAACATTTATGTAACTTATGAGGTGATCACCCCCATAAATCTAGTACCCATCTGACACCACACATAGTTATTACAACATTGACTGTATTCTTTATGCTACACTTTATATCACAAAATGATTTTGTGACTACCAATTTGTACTCTTGATCCCTTTACCTTTTTCACTCGTTCCCTCTACCATCCCCTAAATTGTATTTTTAGTTGACTAGTGTTTAATTATGTAAATAGTACAAATATATACTACAACTGATGTCTAATTTATTAAATCGTTTAAAAATATATCTTCTTTGGGAAGAAAATCTAAGAGAAAAATAGTAAAATTTTAAAATGTGGCTTTCAAGGTAAACTATTTTTTATTATTTGTACTATAAAAATTACGTTTTTAAAGTTCTTAAAAAGATTTTTCCACCTAACAGTTTTTATTCAATTTTTATACAACTAAGAGACCAATAAAGTTACTAAGTGATTTATGTGTTGTTGAAGAGAAGCATTCATCAAGTAATTAATTTTTATCTTGAACCATTAAACAATCTAGAATTTGTATATTGTCTGAATGAACGAATAATTGCCTGATAACTTAGTTTATTCATGAGTTCACTCACGTATTCAGAAAAGGTTAGATGCAATTACTGTGGATTGAAGCAAGCAAACGACTTCTTCACAGCAAACAGAAATACATTTTTATATCCATGCTTATGTCTATTAAGTAATATGTGTTGTGTATCATTATTACTGAAAATAAAATTAAAAAGTATATTACGGGATGCCAGGATAGCTCAGCAGACTGAACACTTGCCTTACAAGTGCAAGGTCCACGGATCAAATCCCCGCTCCAGCCAGCGCAAACCATATGCTGAACTGTGGTGCAGCTGGTAACTACTGAGATGGTGGCAAAGGTTCTTGCTTCTCATGTGGGAGGGCCCCAGTTCAGTTCCCACCCCATGTGGCCCAACATCCACCTGTGTGGAATGAAACTGTTTCATACCTAATGATGTATAACTGTGGAGATTACTCTGGGTCCTCCCCCCCCCTCTCTCTCACCTTCCCTCAAACAATAAAATAAAACTTTAAAAAAAGTATGTCAAATAGTTTTGTATTACACTCTATAGTCATACACTTTTATATTTATTTATTTATGTAATGTTTAATTATATTTGATATACAATATTATATTTGTTTCAGGTGTACAGCATAGTGGTGAGACATTTATTTAACTTACAAAATCCTTGTTCCAATATATCTGATTCCCATCTGACACCTATAACTATAGAGTTATTACATTTTTATTTATTGTATGCCCTATTTTGCACTTTATATCTCTGTGACTAAGAATTTGTACTTCTTAATTGCTTGCCGTTTTTCACCCACCCCTCCAGTTCTACCCCCATCACTTCCACAAATCTAGTACCCATCTGACACCACACACACTCATTGCAATATTATTGACAATATTTCCATGCTATGCTCTACATCCTTATAAGCATTACTTCGTAACAACCAAACCAAACTCCCCATTTTCCTCCCCTTATTTCATCCACTCCCCTAAGCCTCCACTAATCTGGCAACAAACTGAGTGTTCTCCATATCTGTGAACTTGTTCCTGTTTCACTTGTTAATTTTCATCTCTGGACTCCAACTATAAGTGAAGTCAACTTTCATCGTCCTGTTTGTCACTCTATTTAGGGCCATACCCTCTATATCTTTTGATTTAAACCTTTAATCTGTATAACTTGAAGGCAACTGTTGATAGACATGGAGTCATTGCTCTTCTATCATTTATAATTTTTGCTTTTTCCGATCTTAAAGAAGTCCCTCTAACATTTCTTGTAGTATTGGTTAGGTGGTGATGAATTCCCTCAGCTTTTTCATGTCTGGGAAGCTCTTTATTTGTCCTTCAATTTTGAATGATAGTTTTGCTGGATACATTAATCTTGGTTGTAGATCCTCAGTTTCCATCACGCTGAATATTTTCTGCCAGTCCTTTTTGGCCTGCAAAGTTTCTGATGAGGAATCAGCTGAGAGTCATATAGGTTTCCCCTTATAAGTTACTACTTGCATGTCTCATGCTTCTTTTGTAATTTTCTCATTGTCTTTAACTTTTGCCATTTTAATCATGATGTGTCTTATTGTGGGCCTATTTTGGTTCCTCTTATGTGGGACTCTCTATGCTTCCTGGGTTCATATGTCTAGTTCCTTCTATAGGTTAGGAAAATTTTCAATTACTTCTTTACATAAGTTCTTTATCTCTTGTTACTCTGTTCTTTCTTGTACCCCTATGATACAAGTGTTGTTACACTTGATGTTGTACCACAGGAATCTTATATTATCCTCAATTTTTTGGATTATTTTTTTCTTGTTCTGATTGGGTGTTTTCTATTACCTTATCTTCCATATCACTGATTCACATTTCTGTTTGATCTACTCTGGAGATCACTTCTATACTATTCTTCATTCCTTTATTGTAATCTTCGTCTCTGCCTGGTCCTTTTTTTCTTATCTCTATGTCCTTTATTCATATATTTGCCAACTCTTTGTTGAAATTTTTATTGTTTCTTGAGCATTATTATAATCATTGTATTGAACTCTGTCACTGATAATTTTTTGCCACCTTCCTGTACTCTGGTGATGTATTTCTTTGTTTCCTCTTTCTGACAGCCTCTCTGTAGATATTCTCCTTAGCTCACTGCTAACACTGGGGTGAGGTGAGTAGGGTGGAGGTCTGGCAGGCAGTAGGGGAGGGTGGCTAGTGCTTTTGTTCTCTACCTGGGGTCGTGAGCAGTGAGCAGACAGTGTCAGCTTATACCTTTCTGTATTTGGTTTTCCCTGAGGTTTCTGCTCTTGTTTGGGGATCAGCTGTCTTAAATGCTGGTCCCACAGGCAGGACTACTCATGGCCAGAGAAGTTATCCTGCAGCCTTTTTGTCTCCTCTTTCCCAGCCAGAGAGAGGTTGGGCTGGGCTTCTTACCACCCACATTGCTCCTCCTTCTCTCAGAAGTGGAGTGAATTCCAGCTGTGGCAGCTCACACTACCTGTGTCTGCACCTCCTGTTGTCACAGTGAGGTCTGGTTGTGGTGTCTCACAACCTTAGCCTCCAGATTTCCTTTTCTTGGTCCTGTAGACCGAATAAGATCTAGACTGCTCACTCACCACCCTCTGCCTCCTTCCTCCAGCCACAGAGTTCCAAGTAAGGATCAGTGTGCTATCTGCATCTCTGCACTTCCCCTCTATATCCTCCTCTGATTGAAGCTTTGTCCACCTGCAAGTATTTCTGTGTGATGATCAGGTCTCTTACTTGTGTTTGTATGTTGTATAGGAAATTCTTTGTTGAATTATAGATGTTTATTTGTTGTAGTCACCAAGGGAGTTTTTCAGAAGTCCCTCTCATGCCACCATTTTGTTCTTATACTCATACACTTTTAATAATTCAAAGTTCTGAAGTTTGACTGACTATTTGAAAATTGAAAATAGATTTATCCTATTGCCTGTATTACTTAATAGATTGATTACCTTTTAAGCTAAAAAACAACAGTATCTGGGAAGCCAGTATTTAATTTTAAGTATATGTTATACAAAATAAAAAAGAATAAAAATTTTTTATACTATAAAGATATAATTTATTTATGAAATTTGGAATAATTTATAAATTGCAAATATGTTGTAGACCTTTATGGACTTTCAAGGCTAGAAGAGCTTATGCCAAATCTAGTGGTTGGCTGAAGAGTTCGTAGTGACTGGGTATTAGCAAGGCTCCCACATCAAATTATAGAAGCTCAATAAATGTCATGATCAGAAACAAATTATTCCAAGGACCTTGAATGCATGACTGATGTAGTCAAAGTTAGCAGAACTAACAAAAAGACAAATCAATGGACTGGAGGTGGTAACACATCCATTTGAATTCTTGGGGACTCACTTTCATAAGCTCATTAAAAGTGCTAATAAAATGTAGTATGGGAAAATCAGCATAAGGTAAATTATCATAAAAAACGTAACTATTTCAAGTCAAATTAAGTACTGTAAATCAGGTTTAAGGTTTTACTTGGCACATAAAGTAAAGCTAATGAGATATTTAATGGCCAAACTTGACTTGGTTCATAAGTTTTTTAGATCAAAGACAGTAAAGAATAGAGAATTGCAGAGAAGAATAACTTAAAAATAGTGCATATAGAATAAAATATCTTTTAATGTAATTATAAGGTAAAAGAATTTGAAATCTTTACCATAAGAATCTCAGGGTCATCCACTGTTTCTTGGCCTTTTGGCTAAGATCGAGTGTAGAATCCAGGGGTCAATTTTTTGTTATGGAAGTTCATTGAAATAATTTCAATTGACCTCTTGAAGTTATCCAAGTGACTTCTGTATGTCTAAGCTCCATACTACCAGACAGAAATGATAAATACTTTTGAAGAAAACCAATTAAACAAACCACACAGCAATGGAAGCTAACTTAACCAGGTTAACTTGAATTAGAATGAAAAATAAGCATATATTTTCTGATGGTTTTGTTTTCAAATATGAAGTGGAAAAAGTAAATAACAACAGGGCCAACTAGCACACAGGCATGAAGATAAACTAGTGGTGAAAGAAAAGGTTAAACTAAACAAGACAGTCTCCATGAGGTGCGTTGAGTTAGTACCTAAGTGAATACCATTGTTTTTCCATTATTTTCACCCAAGGGATCTATAAATTCTATAGCAGAATGGCTTGGCACACTTATCAAATGAAACAGAAATGCCCAAAGGCAGAGAGCAGAGGACACACCATGGTTTTAACCAACAGGAAAGAGATTAATATCAATATTAGCAAATTTAGATAAAATACTCTAAAATTATTCAGAACAGTGAACCAGTACTAGATTTTTAACTTTATTTTTAATAAATAAGTGCACATTTCAACATTACTATCGAATGCTATTTTTAGAGAAAAATATTTTAATTACTTTAGCTCAAAATCATACAGTAAAAAAATTTTTAACTGATATGTTTCTGAATGACATTCAAAATAAAAAATGTAAGTATTTGGGATTAAAATGATTAATAATAGTAAAACTTTCCAACTAATTGAGTCCTGCAAAATAAAGAATAACAAGAGCTATAAATAATTATTTCAAGACTATCATTTAAAGAAATAATGTTCCCCAAGTATTATAAGAATTGATTTATTGTGCTTACCTACATTTTTTCCTATAAAAACACAATATTTAAATAATTAATAAAAGCTACTCAGTGTTCAGTATTAAATTAGTTCTTACACTACATTAATATGGCAACATTATGAATAGAATTTAAAAATTTCCAAAAGTCACAAGATTGTTTTTACATTTATAAAAAAACAAACAATGCAAAAAACTGGTAATATATTAAGGGTTACAAAAAATAACAAATAGAAAATGTACCTTTGTTTATTTTGTTTATGTAAACCAAGGAAAGATACCTATTTGACTTTCACACAAAAGTTAAAGTATTCATTTAGATCAAGAGGATACTGCACAAGGAACAGACTTATTATTTGGTGTGAGGTCAAACTAAATATATCTAAAGAAATACACAAGCATTTGTGTTTACATATTTTCTTTTTAGATATTCAAACTTAGTTACTTAGTTACATCTGTAAAGTAAATTTCTGATATAGTACGTGTTAAGATGAAAAAAAAAATCCTATTTTACAACTGCTTTTAAGCAATAAAACATTCCAGAATTAGAAGGATTCTGGCTGCTGACATTGAAAAATGTTCATTATAACAGTATTACGTGCTTATGGTAAATAGATGAATATCACACACACAATTTTAGTACTTAGAGAAATAGGTGTATATATCATATTCATTTTATATTTTGTTTTATAATGGAAGATTGAATAATAGCTCCCCAAAAATATCCATATCCTAATGCAAAATTGGGAAATGTTACCTTATTTAATATTCTAAAAGGGATCTTGCAGGTGTGATTAAGTTAAGGATCTTCTGATGGTGTATTATTGGCCTGGATTATCCAGGTGGGCACAATGTTTATAAGCAAGAGTCTTTATTGAGGGGAAGCAGAAGAATTAGAGTGAGGAGTGGAAACTATGACAACAGTTGGAGTCAAGAGATTGAAATAATTCAAAGAAGAACTAAAGAATGCAGCTGGATTCTAGTAGCTAAAAATAGTGGAAAAACATAATTTTTCCTAAGGTCTATGGAAGGAACATATGACTGCAGATTCCTTGATTTTAGATTTCTGACTCTAGAACTGTAAGAAATACTATTACACATAGAATTAAATATTGTATTATATCCTAACATTCAGATGGATCATGGTTTATTAAAAAAAAATAATATTTGGACCTTAAGGATTTTTCCAAAATTTTGACTAATAAAAATTCTGTGACCAATAATATTTATAATGTATTGAGGACAGACTTCTTGAAAACTAATTTCTAGATCAAAAGACATGAAACTTTTTTTCAAGCAAAGTACGTTTACAAACTGCCTTTAAAGGAGGTTAGGTCACTTTACTTTTACAATATTTTAAAAGAAATTACAAGAAATCTTTACCAATTTTTATTACATTGTGAGGAGTCAGCAAGAGAAAACACATTAGATGCCTCCAAGAAAGCTCCAGTAAGACTGTCAGCTGATTTATTAACAGAAATTTTGTTGGCCAGAAGAAATTGGCAGGAAATATTCAAAGTGATAAAAAGCAAGGGATTACAACCAAAATTACTCTACCTAGTAAAGTTATCATTTACCATAGACTTGAAGGATAAATAAAGAGCTTAGACAAGAAAAAGTTAAAGGACTTCATCAACACCAAAACAAAATTACAAGAAATGTTAGAATGACTTCCTTAAGGTAAAAAACAAACAAACAAACATGATAACCATGCTTGTTTTCTAACATTTTGTTGTCCAAAATAAGTAATAAGGCCAACCCCAACATTAATGGGTTGACAAAAATCTATTCTGTCCATACTAACTGAAGAGGGTATGAAGGCATATTTAAAAAACCCTTGATGTAATACAGAAAGAATATAGCACTAGGAGCAACTATTTAGTGTACTATGAAGAGAAAGAGGGAGGGGAATCCGCCATGGCTCAGTGGGTTAAGCGCTCACTTTGCAGCGCCGGGGACTGAGGACCAAATCTCGGCCCCAGCCCTTGCAGACCCCTGCGGACTCTCTGTCTCTGTATCTCTCTCTCTCTCTCTCTCTGTGTCAAAAATAAGGTGACCAGACATCCCGCTTTGGGTGGGACAGTCCCGATTTTTAACAATTTGTCCCGCATCCCGCGGTGTTGTAAAAAAGTTCCAATTTTTGGAAAGAACGCACAACAAGCAAGGGAACAGTGAGAGATAGACCCAATTTTTAATCAAGAACCCCCTCCCCCCAGTCAATGGTGTACCACTTTACCAATGTTAAAATCTGGTCACCTTAACAATAAAAAAAAAAAAAAAAAAAAAAAAAAAAAAAAAAAAAAAAAAAAAAAAAAAAAAAAAAAAAAAAAAAAAAAAAAGAGAAAGAGGGAGAAAGATATATAAAGAGAGAAGACAGAACATATATATATAATTTTTTTTTAATATAACTCCCTCATGCACCTCTTATAAATATATATGCTGATTTCCCCCTGGAGCCTTCCCATAATATTTTAAATATTAATAGTTTTCTATTCTTTGAAATGAAAATATTACTGAACAAAGGAGACATTTAATCTTAGCTAATTTTGAATAAAATATATGTTAAATGTAAATGATCTTAAATCTTTTCTAAACTTAACTACAGAAAGTATAAAACATAGCATGAGTTGATCATATAGTCTTCTACATTGTCTTAAATCTTATTTTTGATATATTATATTTGCATGGTAATTCTGTATCACTTTTCAGTTACTACTGATCACTTTGTTTAATAAATCCATTTAAAAATGATGTCCCTCCTGCCAACCTCATCTTTACAATACTCTCTCATGCATGAAGAAATAAAAGAGCACTCTACTTTTTCAATATTTTAAAGAAATTACAAGAAATCTTTACCAATTTTATTACATTGTGAGGAGTCAGTGAAAGAAAAATCATGAAAATCTTTACTCCATCTACTTTTCTGCCTTACAAAGAAAAGAGCAAAGTTTGAGGGTCTTATTGGATATTTCTACAATAATAGAGAGGCACAAATACAGAAAGTGACTTAAAAAAAGTTTTGAACTTTCTTATGACTTCCCTTGAAACTATAAAGGAAAAATTGAGAAGATTCAACCTGAGAAAAAAATGACTTAAGATTGAAAATTTTAAAATCAATTGGCTTTATGAGGCAACTTCTATGAAATCTAAAATGTGGCAATTTCTAAAATGAAAAAGCTTAATATTTTAGTGTTCAATTTTTATTGATTTTTCTAAACTCCCAAAGCAAAAGCTACAAAGGAGAAAATAAGAAACAAAAAGGTGCACAGCACAAAATATTAATACAGTAATTTCTTGTACTTTTATTATTTCTTCAGTACTCCAAGTACTTTCAGGTAATCTTTAAACCTTATATCCCTTTTAGAAGGGCAATTGAGCCAGTCGTTAAAATCCAGTTCTTTGTTATGGACACTATAGGAAATCTTGACTAAACTTCACCCATAATTTTATAAAATTAATCCCATTGAACACTGTGTATTGTCAGAAACTATATTGCTTAAATATTCTCTTCTAAGGGATAAAGTTAAAAGAGTGAAATAAAAAATGGAGTACTACTGCATTTTGTATAAAGCTGTTCCATAAACACTGAGTTTCATGAACTTATTCAGTAATTCAGTAACTGAAATGACAACCTTCTACATGGTTTACCTGTATACATACTGTACAATTTTCTTTAAACAAGAAGTTTTTAATTTTTCAGAATTTGAGAAACTTTTTGAGCCTTCACTAAAAGATAAAGGATTTTCTTCCAAGAAGAACAAACTAATGAACGTTTTCACAACCTAATATGAGCAATTTAGATGAATAACAACTTCTAAGACCAATCCCAGTACTCTGCAGATCAAAGTATGTGTTCAGTACCTCAGCAAGTTCAAACTAGCTTAACTTATTTTTTGCCTTCAACCTTCATTTGGTTAAAAAAAAAGAAGTGTTTTCTAGGACCCTAAAGAAGGAAAGCTATACTTCCAGAGTGTTAAAGGTATTTAATGTATCAAATACATTTTTTGGGGGGTGGAGGGAGGGCTTATTATTTAGGAAAATGACCTTAATTAAAAAATATCAGAGGAAAGCCGGGATGGCTCAGTGGGTTAAGCGCTCACTTTGCAGTGCCAGGGACCAGGGATCGAATCCCAACCCTGGCCCGTGCGGAACCATATGCTGAACTGGGAGCTCCCCCAGTTCAGTTCTCTCTCTGTCTCTGTATCTCTCCCTCTCTCTGTCAAAAATAAAAATAAATAAATAAATAAAAATATCAGCATTTGGAAAAGAAAATTAATATATTTTCTATGAAGTAACAACTATAATTAGGCTAATTAGAGATTTACATATAGCTATTGGGAAAAGTTAGGACAAATATTCAAATCTACTTTGTTAACAGAAATAAATTTTAACTTATTTTCATGGTAGAAATTACTTTAACTAAATTAAGAATGCATAGTATCATATAATTTATGAAAGACTTTCATAGTCTGTTGCTTTTGTTACAATAAATTGATTAGGTATGTAAGGTACATATTATTAGCCCTATTTTATAAATGGGGAAGGTAAGACTCAAGAATTGAGAGGTTAAATAATTTGTCTAAGGTGATTCAAATAGCATTCATTGGAGCACAGACTCAGATTCTGTTCTTTTATATCATGCTACAATAGAATAAAATTCAATGAATGAAAGAACAAATAATATAATAGTTTCTTGAACTTACTGAATTGCTTTCCCATTTCTTGAAAGGCTCTTAAAAAACACCAATTTCTTGATTCACTTATAGTTACTAGTTGGCTGTCTGATCTTTGTCAGTGAGCTTCTGGTGATATTTCCAGTTTAGATATAGTTCCTGCTCATTTGGAGCTTATGGTGGCTATGGGCTGTAACATCATATTATTCGTTAGCTGCTTCATCTAAAGCCAACATATCAGAAAAATTAATATGTTTGAAATGCAAACTGAAATCTTAAGGCATCTAAACTATATAATCATTTCAGTTGTGATGATACTTTGACTGTGGATCTAAGGTAATATACTTAGTAGAAAAATGCTTTCTAAATAGTTTTTCTGTAATGCTGATGAGGTGCACTAATTCTTCCACATTTTCTCACCAGTAGCTTGTGAAAGGGTTCTCTCAGTTTTTGACTTGTAACAGAATGAAGTCAATTGGCATGTTCAGGAATGTGTAAAAAGTTTTTAAACATTAATTGTGTTTAATTGCCTGGAACATATTAAAATACCATAGGATTTCATAAAGACTTCTTGGGTAGAAGGCTTAATTAGATATTGCTTGGGTTTAAAAACTCATTGAAAATTTGAAACTGTTTAGGGGCTTACTTAGTATGTATGTATTTTTCAGATGGGGGAGGGAAGCAACAACATGCTTGCTATTAAGATCCATGCAGTAGATCCATGTTCTATCAGATCTACAACTCCAGAACACCAAGTGTTTGTGCAGATGCGGTTCATTGTTAAGGTACTCATATTAAGTGATAATGCAAGAATGAATCATTGTTGATAGACCTCTGCTTTGCCAAAGCCCCTCAAAGTCCTGAAGGATAAAACTGAAATTAATTGGTGAGCATATCAACATACCAGCTATTTTTTGGACATTCATCATAATGTTCAGGGTCATTCTTAGTTGACAAAAGTTGAGAATATTTTTTTCTTTTTCTTTTAATTGTTAAATTTATTGGGATGACATTCGTTGGTAAAAATTACATAGGTTCTAGGTGTACAATTCTATATTATATCATCTATGTGTTGCATTATGTGCTCACCACCCAGAATCAGTTCTTTCCATCACCAAATATTTGATGCCCTCTCCCTACTCCCCCCCATCTCCTCTCCCTCCTTACCCTCAGGTAACAATGACTGGATAAAGAAGTTGTGGTACATTTACACAATTAAATACTACTCAGTGATAAGAAAATAGAATGTTTTTCTTAAAAAAGATTTGAGCCACTGTTATTTACTCTGGCATGCCTAGAAGAATAAAATTTTACAATGCAAGTTTATGGTGAAAAAAGTATATGCTCTTCACATTTAAGTTAAAATGTAATGGGTCTAGAGTAGATTCTAGAGTTAAGAGATTTTCTTAGACTAATTTAAATGCCTTAACTAGTTGAAATTCTTTTTAAAGTACTCTCCAAGTTATCCTTTTGAAATAATAATTTTGCCTTTTAATGAGAAATCTTTATATCTTTTCTAAATAGGAAACACAATATTCTTGGTTCAGTTGTTTTCCAAAAAAAAGTAGATCATTTTGTGAGTACTGAAGACAAATTGTGTCAAATTTATTTCAAGCATGCCAGACTGAAAATCTGTTTCTGTAGCAAAACAGGCTTTCCTTGAGCCTAATAAACCATATTCTTTAAGTAAAAAGATATTTTATGGAGGTGTAGCCTGAATGTCCCAATAGGTGTTTACTGTTTCATTTATTATTCCAAGAAAATCACTTACCGTATGCACTAATCCTTACAGCAGCTGAAAATCTGTCATCCATTCCCCATATACTGAGACCATAGAGTGACGGTAGTCTACCAGGATGCTCCATTTGAACTCACCTTGGCTCATCTGTTCTTTCCTTCTACATACTGCTAGAGGGTGCTTGTTTCTCTATATTGTTTCTAAAGGTAACTATAACCATGTCCACTTTTATTTTGCAGAACACCACTTTCAAATGTGTTACATTTAATAGACTTTTATTGATTGAAGAGATTTATAGAACAAAATATGAAATAATTTAAATTTTATCAGACCCTCTATCCTTAGAGCTCTTCAATTATCTGCTCCATGAGAGGTCATTTCTAGCCATTTCTGTTCACTGTCTAGTCCTGAAACCAGACTACTAGTGCCCAGGCTCTCCTAAAAGATAGTACTTTCCTTGTTTCTTCTCTTTTTCTGACATCTGAATGACTGACAGTTGATCCCAATTGTTTTCTAAGTTAAACTTCATTTTACTTGGAATGTATGATTTATTATATATATATTTTTTACATTTATAATTTTTTTGTGGTCAATTCTTTCATAGTGTTTATATATGCTAGAAAAGAAGGTATGTTTTTATGTAGCATAGTTTTAGGTTAAGCTATTTTATCAAGTTGATTAATGGCATTATTTGCATTATTTTAATCTTCTGTGCCTTAACTAAATTTTTTATTTTTTCTGATTCATAAATCTCTGAGAGCTCTAGGTTAGAAATTTTCCAGGATGAATACAGATTTCTCAATTTCTTTCTCTAGTTCTGTTTATTTTGCCATGCATAATTGTAAGCAATGTTATAAAGGTTCTAGATGCTTGTGGCCGAGTTATCTCTTCAATAAGCAGTTTTTTTTACTATCTTGTAGTTTATCTCTTTCTCAATACAGAGATTAAACTGTATACTTTTGTGACAATTATAAATGAATTCAGTACCTCTATCCTGCTCATAAAACAATACCACCAAACAGGAAAAACTGCATTACTTAAATACCTACTGAAGTATACCAACTATCTTCTTTTTATATGTGATCATTTTAATCCTACCTTTTGTAAAACATAGAAATTAAATAGTACATTGATTATAGCCAATAACCAAAGTGACTATACACAGACACACACACAGACAGACACACACACACATATATATAAATTAAAAAAAAATATTTATACTGGTACACTAGCTGAGAGCCCAAAGAGATGGGCTGTAGATTTATATAAAATAGGTAATTTAGTATCTCAAAGTACTGCTAAATTTCCAGGTAGCCAAATGTACTATACTCAGCACATGGTATTTTCATTTTTATAGTGACTTAATACTAAAATGTGTAAGTCATAGTAAAGCTGAACTCTATCATTTTCTGTTGGATTTGAAAGTTCATTCATGTAGCACAACTTATTTCTGGCATCCATCCTCTGGCTACAAAGCATGCCATGCTTTAAAGAGACCCACCTTTAGAATAAAACCAACAGTGTAGATGGTTGAATTGAGACAATGAAAGGAAATTGGGTCTTTGATTGGATTTGTTGTATAGCCACTGAATCAACCCTCCCAGACATTTATTTTCCTCAGGAGTTTCCAGTTATCTGACACAGAATATTTCCTTGTTATTTATGAAATAGTTTGAATAGCCACATGTCCTTATTTAAACTAATTTATATAAATTATAATTAAACAAAATTAATTTTTGGGTTTTCAATCACAGTAGTTATATTTTAATTGTTTAGTAGCCAGAAATAGCTCATGGCAACTGTCTTGGATGGTTCAGATACAGAATCTTTCCATTATCACAGATGGGTCTATTGGACAAATCTAGAGAGGATTTCTTATATGGATTTCTTAAATCTGACAACAAAGAGGAATGTTTATATGCTATATTCTAATTGGTTCTCTTCCCTGGACATCTGTCTTTGACAAATTTCTGCTTCAGTTCTCTCATATTAACTAATTTATTTTTATAGATGTCATGTTTCTATATTTTGTCAACTGATTTTTTATAAGAATATGTTATTTCAAAGCCATTTTCACATTGGTGTAATTATTAAGTTTGTTGGCTGTAGTTTCTAGTGTTTTGTTTTTCAGAAGTTTTCTAGTGTTCACTTGCTGGCTCATCTCCTTTTGGTTTGTTCCATTTGTTTTTCTCTCTATTATCTTCTCATTGTATTTTTCTCCACTTGCCCAATCTCCAGCTTAGTCAAGAAGCAGATCACATATAAGATTCTTGGCATATGGCTCATGATGACACAGGATGTGTTTTATAAAACACTCATGGAACCAGTAATTGAGTTGGTATACAACCTGATTGGGTAGCTATCTTCATGCCACTTACCAAACTAAGTTTATGGGTCACACCTATAGTGAATAATTAGAGTTGTGCTTAGTGTCTTTCCATGGATGGAGAATATCTATTCCAGGCCTTGATTTCATATTGTGATCCTGGGTCTTTCTTCTGCAAATCATCTGTTTTGTAATTTCTAATTTATAGTGATTTATTTTTTTGTTTTTGAGCATAACACCACTTAGTACTATCTTTAAGTTTTATGTGAGATGCAAAAAAAGATCATTAAAATATTCTATATGGGATAGTGTCAGTGTACTATAAAAGCAGACATAAATTTTTAAGAACAAACCTAAGTGGTGAATGAAGAATTATTCTTCGAAAGGCATACCTATAGCATCCTATCTATTGGTAACTGGAAAAAGGAAACTCAACCTAGGTGAAATATCTCTACTTGAGAATCAATCAACTTCAGACAACAACAACAACAAATAAAACAACAACAACAAAACAACAACAGCAGCAGCAACAGCATATTCCCAAAATAGGCTGACTAGACATCTCATTATAATCAGGACAGGGAACAATGGTACTGTTCTGTTTCCAACAGTATGTATAGTCAGCTTACTGACTGACACCTTGAATTCAGCCCAGTGAGACTAGGCTGCTTGTATCTAGCATTTGAAAAGGGACAGTACCATTGTTTTCTGTCCTGTTTAAAATGGAATATTGGATCAACCTATTCCAAAATAATATTTTGAAAAATGTAGACTGATAACTGAAATATTTTATAGTGAAACACACAGTTAGTTATGTTATAAATTAAAGTAGCATAAGGCTGCCTTTGGATGAAAATTCAATGTAACTATATATTTTTTCTTTTTTTAATATTGGATTTTCTTTTCCCAAAATGTTAACATTTGCAAATTATAAATATATTTAGACCTGAAAAGCTAAAAATAAATTAATATAGAGTGAAGCAATACCTTTATCTCTAGAAAGACTTGTATATATTGTAGCAATTGAGATAAAGTTATGCTCTCTGCAAATGTTTCTGCTGTGTTCTAAGACAGTAATTTTCCTCAAAACTACCACAAAAATATTATTTATAAAAATGTCATAGATATCATTTCTCTGAACCTCAAATATCAAGCAAAAAGATAGTCTCTGGCTTAAAAATTACTGTGTTAATGATAGGGAAAAGTACTATATTGAGGAAGAATGAGAAAATCTATCTCATCTGATATGTTAAATTCATAGACTTCTATAGTATTAAGACAATCAGCCTTTCAGAATACAAAGAGGAATGGTAATATGAGGCTTTGAAATGACTTTAGAACTTTTCACATTCAGAATTTTAAAATGCAGTTATTACATGTGCTAAACAATGTGATTTATTAACATTTTCTGGCTTTACAAGGTAACAAAATGTATTATAATAGCAACAAACACTAGTAACAAATTAGAGCCTAGATGAATACATTGTTGGCCATCATTCATGTTACTTACATCAACACATCAGAATGTTATATTTTATTAGTAGTTTGAAAAATTACACCAAAGTTGGACTTTTTTTTTTTTT